>JAHHZJ010000020.1:0-140327 GCA_021437245.1 Aegilops speltoides
TAACATGACCCATTCCCTTAGCTTAGCACACGATCGCTTAGTATGTTGCTACCGCTTTTATCCATGACATATACATGTTCTGTAACTATGAGATTATGCAACTCCGTTTACGGAGGAACACTTTGGTGCTACCAAACGTCACAACGAATCGGGTGATTATAAAGGAGTACTACAGGTGTCTCCAAAGGCGAGATGTTGGGTTGGCGATTTCGAGATTAGGTTTTGTCACTCCGATTGTCGGAGAGGTATCTCTGGCCCTCTCGGTAATGCACATCACTTAAGCCTTGCAAGCATTACAACTAATGAGTTAGTTGCAAGATGATGTATTACGGAACGAGTAAAGAGACTTGCAGTAACGAGATTGAACTAGGTATTGGATACCGACGATCGAATCTCGGGCAAGTAACATACCGATGACAAAGGAACAACGATGTTGTTATGCGGTCCGACCGATAAAGAACTTCAGAGAATATGTAGGAACCAATATGGGCATCCAGGTCCCGCTGTTGGTTATTGATCGGAGACATGTCTCGGTCATGTCTACATTGTTCTCGAACCGTAGGGTCCGCACGCTTAAGGTTTGATGGCGATTACTATGAGTTTATGTATTTTGATGTACCAAGAAGTTCGAGTCCCGGATGTGATCACGGACATGACGAGGAGTCTCAAATGGTCGAGACATAAAGATTGATATATTGAAGCCTATATTTGAGTCCGGAATGGTTCGGGTGAAATCGAATTTATCGAGTACCGGAGGTTACGGAACCCCCGGGAACTAAATGGACCTTAGTGGGCCTCGAGGGAGAAGAGGAAGGGCCGGCCAGGGGGTGGCGCGCGCCCTCCCCTAGTCCGAATAGGACAGGAGAGGGGGCGGCCCCTCTCTCTTCCCTCCCCCAATCCTACTCCAACTAGGAAGGGGGAGTCCTACTCGGTGGGAGTAGGACTCCTCAGCCGCCTCCCTTGGGCCGGCCGCACCTCCCCCTCCCTCCTTTATATACGGGGCAGGGGGCACCCTAGAACACACAAGTTTGATCTACGGATCGTTCCTTAGCCGTGTCTTGTGCCCCCTCCACCATATTCCACCTCGGTCATATCGTCGCAAGCTTAGGCGAAGCCCTGTGCGATAGAACATCAAGATCGCCACCACGCCGTCGGTCGACGGAACTCTCCCTCGACACTCGGCTGGATCGGAGTACGAGGGACGCCATCGAGCTGTACGTGTGTCAAGAACTCGGGGCGCCGGAGTAACGGCGCCGGATCGGTCGGATCGCGAGGAGAACGACGACTACTTCCTCTACGCCAGATCGCTTCGCCGGGTCTCACGAGGGTATGTAGACAACACTCTCCCTCTCGCTGCTTTGTACATCACCATGATCTTGCGTGTGCGAGGAAATTTTTGAAATTACTACGCTCCCCAACAGTGGTATCGAGCCTAGGTTTTTCTATGGTTTGATGTTTTGCACGAGTAGAACACAAGTGAGTTGTGGGCGATACAAGTCATACTACCTACCAGCATGTCATACTTTGGTTCAGCGGTATTGTGAGATGAAGCGCCCGACCGACATTACGCCAGACGCTTACGCGAGACTGGTTTCACCGCCACGAGCACTCGTTGCTTAATGGTGATTGGCGGGTGTCTGTCTCTCTCACTTTAGTTGAACTGAGTGGCTACGCCGGTCCTTGAGAAGGTTAAAACGGAGTCTATTTGACGAAGTATCGTTGTGGTTTTGATGCGAGGTGAGACTGGTTCTTGCTTAAGCCCGTAGCAGCCACGTAAAATTTGCAACAACAAAGTAGAGGACGCCTAACTTGTTTTTGCAGGGCATGTTGTGATGTGATATGGTCAAGACGTGATGCTATATTTTATTGTATGAGATGATCATGTTTTGTAACCGGTTATCGGCAATGGCAGGAGCCATATGGTTGTCGCTTATTGTATGCAATGCATCGCTTCGTAATGCTTTACTTTATCACTAAGCGGTAGCGATAGTCGAGAAGCATAAGTTTGGCGAGACGACAACGATGCTACGATGGAGATCAAGGTGTCGCTACCGGTGACGATGGTGATCATGGTGGTGCTGCATTGATGGAGATCACGAAGCACAAGATGATGATGACCATATCATATCACTTATATTGATTTGCATGTGATGTTTATCTTTTATGCATCTTATCTTGCTTTGATCGACGGTAGCATTATAAGATGATCTCTCACTAAATTATCAAGAAGTGTTCTCCCGAGTATGCACCGTTGCCAAAGTTCGTCGTGCCTGGACACCACGTGATGATCGGGTGTGATAAGCTCACGTCCATCTACAACGGGTGCAAGCCAGTTTTGCACACGCAGAATACTCGGGTTATACTTGACGAGCCTAGCATATGCAGATATGGCCTCGGAACACGGAGACCGAAAGGTCGAGCATGAATCATATAGTAGATATGATCAACATAAGATGTTCACCATTGAAAACTACTTCATTTCACGTGATGATCGGTTATGGTTTAGTTGATTTGGATCACGTGATCACTTAGATGACTGGAGAGATGTCTGTCTAAGTGGGAGTTCTTAAGTAATATGATTAATTGAACTTAAATTTATCATGAACTTAGTACCTGATAGTATCTTGCTTGTTTATGTTTGATTGTAGATAGATGGCTCGTTTGTTGTTCCGTTGAATTTTAATGCGTTCCTTGAGAAAGCAAAGTTGAAAGATGATGGTAGCAATTACACGGATTGGGTCCGTAACTCGAGGATTATCCTCATTGCTGCTGTAAGAGCTACATCCTGGATGCACCGCTGGGTGCCAGGCCTGCTGTTGGAGCAACACCAGATGTTGTGAACGTCTGGCAGAGCAAAGCTGATGACTACTCTATAGTTCAGTGTGCCATGCTTTACGGCTTAGAACCGGGACTTCAACGACGTTTTGAACGTCATGGAGCATATGAGATGTTCTAGGAGTTGAAGTTAATATTCCAACAGAATGCCCGGATTGAGAGATATGAAGTCTCCAATAAGTTCTATAGCTGCAAGATGGAGGAGAATAGTTCTGTTAGTGAGCACATACTCAGAATGTCTGGGTACTACAATCACTTGACACAATTGGGAGTTAATCTTCCGGATGATTGTGTCATTGACATAATTCTTCAATCACCGCCACCAAGCTACAAAGGCTTCGTGATGAACTATAATATGCAAGGGTTAGTAAAGACTATACCGAGCTCTTCGCAATGCTAAAGGCTGCGGAAGTAGAAATCAAGAAGGAGCATCAAGTGTTGATGGTCAATAAGACCACTAGTTTCAAGAAGAAAGGCAAAGGGAAGAAGAAGGAACTTCAAGAAGAACAGCAAGCAAGTTGCTGCTCAGAGAAGAAACCCAAGTCCGGACCTAAGCCTGAAACTAAGTGCTTCTCCGAAGCGACCGGTCATCGAAGCGAACTGCCCCAAGTATTTGGCGGATAAGAAGGATGGCAAGGTGAACAAAGGTATATATGATATACATGTTATTGATGTGTACCTTACTAGAGCTCGCAGATAGCACTGGTATTTGATATCTGGTTCATTGCTAATATTTGCAACTCAAACAGGGACTACGGATTGCTTAACACCGCAAAGGACGAGGTGACGATGCGCATGGGAAATGGTTCCAAAGTCGATGTGATCGCGGTCGGCACGCTACCTCTACATCTACCTTCGGATTAGTTTTAGACCTAAATAATTGTTATTTGGTGCTGCGTTGAGCATGAACATTATATCTGGATCTTGTTTGATGCGAGACGGTTATTCATTTAAATCGAGAATAATGGTTGTTCTATTTATATGAGTAATATCTTTTATGGTCATGCACCCTTGAAGAGTGGTCTATTTTGATGAATCTCGATAGTAGTGATACACATATTCATAATGTTGAAACCAAAAGATGCAGAGTTGATAATGATAGTGCAACTTATTTGTGGCATTGCCGTTTAGGTCATATCGGTGTAAAGTGCATGAAGAAACTCCATCTTGATGGACTTTTGGAGTCACTTGATTATGAATCACTTGGCACTTATGTAACCGTGCCTCTTGGGCAAGATGACTAGAACCCGTTCTCGGTACTATGGAGAGAGCAACAGATTTGTTGGAAATCATACATACAGATGTATGTGGTCCGATGAATGTTGAGGCTCGTGGCGGATATCGTTATTTTCTCACCTTCACAGATGACTTATGCAGATATGGGTATATCTACTTAATGAAACATAAGTCTGAAACATTTGAAAAGTTCAAAGAATTTCAGAGTGAAGTTGAAAATCATCGTAACAAGAAAAATTAAATTTCTACGATCTGATCGTGGAGGAGAATATTTGAGTTACGAGTTTGGTCTACATTTGAAACAATGTGGAGTAGTTTCGCAACTTACGCCACCCGGAACACCACAGCGTAATGGTGTGTCCGAACGTCGAATCGTGCTTTACTAGATATGGTACGATCTATGATGTCTCTTACAGATTTACCGCTATCGTTTTGGGGATATGCTCTAGAGACGGCCGCATTCACACTGAATAGAACACCGTCGAAACTGCTAAGACGACACCTTATGAACTGTGGTTTAGCAAGAAACCAAAGTTGTCGTTTCTTAAAGTTTGGGGATGCGATGCTTATGTGAAAAAGCTTCAACCTGATAAGCTCGAACCCAAATCGGAGAAATGTGTCTTCATAGGATACCCAAAGGAAACAGTTGGGTACACCTTCTATCACAGATCCGAAGGCAAGACATTTGTTGCTAAGAATGGATCCTTTCTAGAGAAGGAGTTTCTCTTGAAAGAAGTGAGTGGGAGGAAAGTAGAACTTGATGAGGTAATTGTACCTTCTCCCTTACTTGAAAGTAGTTTGTCACAGAAACCGGTTTAGACATCTACACCAAGTAGTGAGGAAGTTGATGATGTTGATCATGAAACTTCAGATCAAGTTACTACGTAACCTCGTAGATCAACCAGAGTAAGATCCGCACTGAGTGGTACGGTAATCCTGTTCGGAAATCATGCTACTAGATCATGATGAACCTACGAACTATGAAGAAGCGATGGTGAGCCCAGATTCCATAAAATGGCTTGAGGCCATGAAATCTGAGATGGGATCCATGTATGAAAACAAAGTATGGACTTTGGTTGACTTGCCCGAGGGTAGGCAAGCAATAGAAAACAAATGGATCTTCAAGAAGAAGACCGACGCCGACGGTAATGTTATCGTTTATAAAGCTCGACTTGTCGCAAAGGGTTTTCGACAAGTTCAAGGGATTGACTACGATGAGACCTTCTCACCCGTAGCGATGCTTAAGTCTGTCCGAATCATGTTAGCGATTGCCGCATTTTATGATTATGAAATTTGGCAAATGGATGTAAAGACTGCATTCCTGAATGGATTTACGGAAGAAGAGTTGTATATGATGCAACCGAAGGTTTTATCGATCCAAAGGAGCTAACAAAGTGTGCAAGCTCCAGCGATCCATTTATGGACTGGTGCAAGCATCTCGAGTTGGAATAAACGCTTTGATAGTGTGATCAAAGCATTTGGGTTCATATGCACTTTTGGAGAAGCCTCAGATTTACAAGAAAGTGAGTGGGAGCTCAGAGCATTTCGATATTATATGTAGATGACATATTGCTTATCGGAAATGATATAGAATTTCTGGATAGCATAAAGGGATACTTGAATAAGAGTTTTTCAATGAAAGACCTCGTGAAGCTGCTTACATATTGGGCATTAAGATCTATAGAGATAGATCAAGACGCTTAATTGGACTTTCACAAAGCACATACCTTGACAAAATTTTGAAGAAGTTCAAAATGGATCAAGCAAAGAAAGGGTTCTTGCCTGTGTTACAAGGTGTGAAGTTGAGTAAGACTCAATACCCGACCACCGCAGAAGATAGAGAGAAAATGAAAGATGTTCCTATGCTTCAGCCATAGGCTCTATCATGTATGCAATGCTGTGTACCGGACTGATGTGTGCCTTGCTATAAGCCTAGCAGGAGGTACCAAAGTAATCCAGAGTGGATCATCGGACAGCGGTCAAGAACATCTGAAATACCCGAAAAGGACTAAGGATATGTTTTCAGATATGGAGGTGACAAAGAGCTCATCGTGAACGGTTACGCTGATGCAAGCTTTGACACCGATCCGGACGATTCTAAATCGCAGACCGGATACGATTTACACTAAACGGAGGAGCTGTCGGTTGGTGCAGTTCTAAACCAAAGCGTCGAACGGGATCTACATGTGAAGCGGAGTACATAGCAGCTTCGAAGCAGCTAATGAAGGAGTGCGGATGAAGGAGTTCATATCCGATCTAGGTGTCATACCTAGTGCATCGGGTCCAATGAAAATCTTCGTGACAATCATGGAGCGATTGCCTTAGCGAAGGAATCCAGATTTCACAAGAGGACCAAGCACATCAAGAGACGCTTCAATTCCATCCGGGACTTAGTACAGGTGGGAGACATAGAGATTTGCAAGATACATACGGATCTGAATGTTGCAGACCCATTGACTAAGCCTCTTCCACGAGCAAAACATGATCAACACCAAGACTCCATGGGTGTTAGAATCATTACTATGTAATCTAGATTATTGACTCTAGTGCAAGTGGGAGACTGAAGGAAATATGCCCTAGAGGCAATAATAAAGTTATTATTTATTTCCTTATTTCATGATAAATGTTTATCATTCATGCTAGAATTGTATTAATCGGAAACATGATACATGTGTGAATGCATAGACAAACAAGATGTCACTAGTATGCCTCTACTAGACTAGCTTATTAATCAAAGATGGTTATGTTTCCTAACCATGAACAAGGAGTTGTTATTTGATTAACAAGGTCACATCATTAGTAGAATGATCTGATTGACATGACCCATTCCCTTAGCTTAGCACACGATCGTTTAGTATGTTGCTACTGCTTTTATCCATGACATATACATGTTCCTGTAACTATGAGATTATGCAACTCCGTTTACGGAGGAACACTTTGGTGCTACCAAACGCCACAACGAATCGGGTGATTATAAAGGAGTACTACAGGTGTCTCCAAAGGCGATGTTGGGTTGGCGATTTGAGATTAGGTTTTTCACTCCGATTGTCGGAGAGGTATCTCTCGGCCCTCTCGGTAATGCACATCACTTAAGCCTTGCAAGCATTACAACTAATGAGTTAGTTGCAAGATGATGTATTACGGAATGAGTAAAGAGACTTGCCGTAACGAGATTGAACTAGGTATTGATACCGACGATCGAATCTCGGGCAAGTAACATACCGATGACAAAGGGAACAACGATGTTGTTATGCGGTCCGACCGATAAAGATCTTCGAGAATATGTAGGAACCAATATGGGCATCCAGGTCCCGCTGTTGGTTATTGACCGGAGACATGTCTCGGTCATGTCTACATTGTTCTCGAACCGTAGGGTCCATGCACGCTTAAGGTTTCGATGATGGTTATTATGAGTTTATGTATTTTGATGTACCGAAGAAGTTCGAGTCCCGGATGTGATCACGGACATGACGAGGAGTCTCAAATGGTCGAGACATAAAGATTGATATATTGGAAGCCTATATTTGAGTCCGGAATGGTTCCGTGAAATCGAATTTCTGAGTACCGGAGGTTACTGGAACCCCCGGAACTAAATGGGCCTTAGTGGGCCTTGAGGAGAAGAGGAAGGGCCGGCCAGGGGTGGCGCGCGCCTCCCCTAGTCCGAATAGGACAAGGAGAGGGGCGGCGCCCTCTCTCTTCCCTCCCCCAATCCTACTCCAACTAGGAAGGGGGAGTCCTACTCCGGTGGGAGTAGGACTCCTCAGCCGCCTCCCTTGGGCGCCGCACCTCCCCCTCCCTCCTTTATATCTCGGGGGCAGGGGGGCACCCTAGAACACACAAGTTTGATCTACGGATCGTTCCTTAGCCGTGTGGTGCCCCTCCACCATATTCCACCTCGGTCATATCGTCATGAAGCTTAGGCGAAGCCTCGCGCCGATAGAACATCAAGATCGTCACCACGCCGTCAGGCCGACGAACTCTCCCTCGACACTCGGCTGGATCGAGTACGAGGGACGTCATCGAGCTGTACGTGTGTCAAGAACTCGGGGGCGCCGGAGTAACGGCGCCGGGATCGGTCGGATCGCGAGGAGAACGTACGACTACTTCCTCTACGTTGTGATCGCTTCCGCTTCGGGTCTACGAGGGTATGTAGACAACACTCTCCCCTCTCGTTGCTGTACATCACCATGATCTTGCGTGTGCGTAGGAAATTTTTTGAAATTACTACGTTCCCCAACAATAACCAATAGTGGGACCTGGATGCCCATATTGGTTCCTACATATTCTACGAAGATTAAGGGAGTCCTGGACTAGGGGGTGTCCGGATAGCCGGACTATCAATATCCGCCGGACTCCCAGACTACGAAGATAGAAGATTGAAGACTCCGGCTCGTGTCCGGAAGGTACTTTCCTTGGCGTGGAAGGCAAGCTTGGCGATACGGATATGTAGATCTCCTACCATTGTAACCGACTCTGTAACCCTAGCCTCTCCGGTGTCTATATAAACCGGAGGGCTTTAGTCCGTGAGGACACAACATTACATCTCAACAATCATACCATAGGCTAGCTTCTAGGGTTTAGCCTCCTCGATCTCGTGGTAGATCTACTCTTGTACTACCCATATCATCAATATTAATCAAGCGGGACGAGGGTATTACCTCCATCGAGAGGGCCCGAAACTCGGGTAAAAACATTGTGTCCTCGTCTCCTGTTACCATCCGCCTAGACGCACGCTCAGACCCCTACCCGAGATCCGCCGGTTTTGACACCGACATTGGTGCTTTCATTGAGAGTTCCTCTGTGTCGTCGCCGATGGAGCGGATGCCTTCACCCGTCTTCAAAGACGGTGTTTTCGCCGGAGAAGCCTTGGCTGCCGGTCAAACTATCCGGCTTGGTGGCTTCCTTATGGCCGCCTCTCCGGCCGTCGCTTCGGCAATGACCTCTCGAGTCGTCGAAAGCAATCTTCGCGTCAGCCCTAAAGCTGCCGAACAGTTAGATCCGATCGAGCTCTCGTCTATCAACGAGCTCTTGGATCGCATCGCCGCCCTGGGAGTCGCAACAGACTACAATCAGATTGGGCTTAAAACCGATCTGAGAGAGATTAACTCTCCCCAGGTTACCCACCACATCGAAGTGGTAGAAGAACAACTCGGCAATTCGTTGCCATTGTTGAAAACAATTTGCGTCCGGATTCCCGAACCCTCCATGCCGGACTCCTGCGGAGGGACGGACTCTGATCGAGCATCGAACCTAAAATCGCGTCGCTCCGGACTCATTGGGCTGTTTCAAAGAAATCAAGCTTCGAATTCGAAGTCCTCGCCATTGAGCCCAAAGATGGGCAGGGATCCGGATTTTATTCCACCCTCCCGCCTGCACATATGCAACCTATCTCTAATTCGCAAGAGCCCTCGTAAGCAAGACATCATTATTGGGCGATTCCTCCCGGTTATGGACAGGATAAAGGACTGCCGACGGAGAACATAATCTCAATATTCTGCAATAATCGCACGGACAAGGGAATCACGAACACCATTGATCGTCAGAAATTGCGCTGTTTCATCGATCTGGCGCCCATAGTACGAAAGTATCACAAGAATGGAAAGTTTCCGAAAACCGAAAATCAATTTTGGGATAATCCGACCCCTATCCAAGTCCGCGGTAAAAGGGCGCTCTCAAACAGCCCCAGATGCAAAAACCAAAAGCAAAAACCCAGCAAGGGAAACGGAACGTCTGATCGAGGGATGGCTCAACGGACCCTGTAAAATTCATAATACGGGGGGAGCTGTCCCAACACATAGCCTTCGAGCATGTTGGATACTACGGCAGGTGGCCAAAAGTGGCGAAGAGCTTCTAGCTCCGGGAAACCACTCCAACAATACCAGCACGGTGTCAACAGTCTTTGAGACTTTCGCATCGAATAATATGCGAAAACGAACAATCCGCGAACTCGCCGAAGTCTACCAAGTAGCAACAGCAAATCCATGGAGCGACACAGCTATCACCTTCAGCGCTAGCGACGAGCCCACATCTCGAACTACCAGAGCCCCAGCCACACTGGTACTTAGTCCCATAGTGGACGGCTTTCGACTGACAAAAGTCCTCATGGACGGCGGTAGCGGACTAAACCTCATTTACGAGGAAACCCTGCGGAAAATGGAAATCAATTGGAGCCGTATTGAGCGAAGTAGCACAACCTTTAGAGGAATAATCCCTAGCTGGGAAGTGCGCTGCACCGGAAAAATCACACTCGATGTGGTGTTCGGCTCTCCGGACAATTATAGATCCGAAGAAGTCACGTTCCAGGTAGCCCCGTTCAGCAGCGGCTATCACGCCTTATTAGGACGAGAGGCATTCACAATTTTTCAAGCAATACCTCATTACGGGTACATGAAGCTCAAAATGCCTGGGCCCAGCGGAATAATCACTCTCGTCGCTGATTCGACACAGACTGCGTGCGAAAACAAGACAGCCGCACTAGCCCTCGAGGCACTATCCAAGCCTTAGCGGCGGAGGAACTTATCGCGCCACGCCCACGGTGAACAGGACGACGTGATACTTGATAAAGATCCAAGTCCACCTCCTTCAAACAAGCAGATGAGATAGTTAAATTTCAGGTCCACCCAACGGACCCAACAAAGACGGCCTCCATCGGGCATAGTTGAACCCAAGTCGATGCCAAGATCGCGCGAATTCCTTCGGGAAAATTGGGACATCTTCGCCGCACCCTCTGACATGCCCGAATCCCCGCAGTTGGCGTAACACAGCCTAAACATCCTAAAAGGATTCAAACCAGTCAAACAGGCTCTTCGATGATTTTCCGAGCCCAAAAGACAGGCAATGGGAGAAGAGCTAGCCAAGTTATTGGAAGCCGGATTCATCTGAGATATCAAACATCCGGACTGGCTAGCAAATTTGGTGATGGTACCAAAGAAGGACAAATCCTGGCGCTCTGCGTCGACTTCAAAGACCTCAATAAGGCTTGCCTAAAGGATCCTTTCCCCCCCCGATCGATCAAATTATCGATGCCACGGCGAGACACGATTCGTTGTGCTTCCCGGATGCATACTCCGCTATCATCAAATCAAGATGGCGGAAGCGAATCAAGCCGCAACGGCATTCATCACTCCATACGGACCATTCGCTTCAACATGATGCCCTTCGGACTTAAAAACGCGGCGCAACATATCAGCGCATGATTCAAACATGTCCGCTACCCAGATCGGCAAAACAGTCGAGGCATACGTAGATGACGTAGTCGTCAAAACAAAACATGTCGAAACTTTAGTAGATGATTTGAGGCTCACATTCGACAACCTCGAGCATATGACATTAAGCTGAATCCGGAAAAATGTGTTTTCGGCGCATCACCGAAGCTGCTTTGGGCTTCATCGTATCCGTAGAGGGATCGAAGCAAATCCGCCAAAATCCGGGCTCTATCACGCTTGGATATCCCAAAGGACCTCAAGCAAATACAAAATTAACGGGATGCGTGGCAGCCTTAAGCCGCTTTTATCTCCGCTTAGGAGAGAAGGCGTTGCCCTTTATCGCCTCCTAAGGCGCATCAACACTTCGAGTGGACGGATGCCGCCACCGCCGAAGAAATAAAGGCCATATTGGCAACAACCGTCTGGCTGCGCCTATTGAGGCTTAACCGATGTTGTTATACATCGCGCAACACATCAAGTTGTGAGCGCTGTCCTCGTCGTCGAACGAGCAAATGTAAGGGCATAAGTTCCTCTTCAAAACCAGTGTATTATGTATCCACCGTGCTAACCCCTCAGAATCCGTTACCGCACTATCAAAAGATAGCATATGCGGTGTTCATGGCGTCTCGGAAGCTTCGCACTACTTTCAAGAGTGTTCGATAACGGTGGCTTCAAGTACCACTCAATGACATTATAAATAACCGCGACACAACGGGCAGGATTGCAAATGGGCCATTGAGCTCTTGCCATTCGACATAACTTACAAACCTCGACGAGCCATAAAGTCACAAGTTTTGGCTGACTTCGTCGCCGAATGGATGAAGTTTAACTACCTAAAGAGTACGGCGATACTCCAATTGACTATGCACTTCGACGGCTCCAAAATGTTGGCGGATGGGGTCTGGCGTCATCGACGTCCCCACCGGAGATACTGAAAGATATGTACTTCAAATAATGTACACGGACTCCAACAATGCAGCGAATACGAGGCCTTGTTACATGGTCTCCGGATGGCGATCTCCATGGGCATTCAACGCCTAGAGGTGCGCGATTCAAACCTTGCAATATCCCAAATAAATGGAGACTTTGACGCCAAGGATCCGAAAATGGCAGCATATCGTAATGCTGTCCGAAAATGTCATTTCGGTTTGAAGGACTCAATTCCATCACATAGCCCGAGATAACAACCAAGCGGCCGACATTACGCACGCACGGTGCGTAAACGTGATGTGGTCCCTCCAAATATCTTCCGAACGACTCTTCAAGCCATCCGCATTGTGGAAGAGGAGTCCGTAGCGACAAACCGGAGAGAGCCGCACCAACTGGTGATTCAGCAGACAACGTAACACAATCCGCCCACGATATAATGGCAGTAATCGCCGCATGGACAGAACCTTTCCTAGCCTACTTACTTAGGCAGGAACTTCCCGAAGACCAAAATGAGGCCCGCTGCATAGTACGGCGATCTAAGGCCTACAAGGTTCACGAGGGAGAACTTTATAAGAAAAGTACTACCGGAGTCCTTCAAAGGTGTATCTCCGAAGAAGAAGGGCGAAACCTCCTGGCTGAAATCCATGCCGGACTAGGTGGACACCACGCAGCAGCCCGGGCCCTGGTAGGAAAGGCGTTCCGTACAGGATTTTATTGGCCAACAGCTCGGGCAGATGCACAAGACTTGGTCCAGCGATGCGTCGGTTGTCAACTCTTCGCTAATCAGAGTCATATGCCACCCACCGCCCTCAAAACCATACCCATTACCCGCCGTTCATGTCAGGGGCTTGACATGGTGGGACCCCTTAAAGGGGGAACCCACAAGAAAAAATACATTGGTCATGGTGGATAAATTCACCAAATGGATAGAGGCCAAACCGTCACCTGGCAGAGTCGGACCAGTGATAGACTTTATATCGAGGTGGTACACCGTTACTGAGTCCCCACAAAGATCATCACCGATAACGGCACGAACTTCACAGCCGATGAAGTCAAGGCATGGTGCAAAAATATGGGCATTAAGCTCGACTATGCGTCAGTCTATCACCCACAAACCAACGGTCAAGTGGAAAGAGCAAATGGTCTAATAATGAGCGGCATTAAACCCAGACTAGTGAGGTCACTCACTAAATCAGACACCCAATGGGTCGAGGAGCTCGACCAGACTGGGGCTGCGGACAACGCCTAACCGTACTACGGATTCACACCATTTTTATGGTATACGGCGCAGAGGCAGTTCGCCTGCGACATTATTCATGACTCACCTCGAGTGCGCATGTATGAGGAAAGAGAAGCTGAGCTCGATCGGCGGGACAGCTTGGACACATTGAGGAAGAATGTGACGTCGCGAAGGCTCGTTCCGCATTTTACCAAAGAGCGAGGCTCAAGATATCAAAAGAAGCACGGGCCAAGACCTATAACGTTGGTGAACTAGTTCTACGCCTGCCGGACAAGAAAAAGGACAAGCTCAAACCCAGATGGGAAGGCCCCTTCATTATTGATCAAGTACTGACCGGCGGAGCATACCGTCTACGAAATGCGTCGGACAACCGACTCGAGCCGAACCCATGGAACGCAGCCCGACTCCGGCGATTTTATGCCTAGCGCCGGACTAAGAGTTCGTCCCCTTCCCCCGTCCAACCTTTTATATTTCAGCTGTCTTCCTTTTCTCTTTTGTATCCTTTTAAATTAACAAAGCCCCTCGGGGCCTATTTTCGCATTTTCTGCACACATACGATGTGCCATTAGCACTCGTTATAACTGGGGGCTTCTTTTACAGAAGCTCAACTATACGGGTTTGATACCCTACACATGTGTCATGCTTCCACATGTACCTTTTACTCGCCATTATATGCATCGATATGACTTAAGTTTTGGCCAAGCTGGGTTGCCTGGCTCCTGTGCTTACCCCTACGTTCCCGATTGTTCGGCTAGGTGGTAAAGGAGCACCTCTGCGATTATTCTCGCCGGGTCACCGGATGTGTACCTCAGACCGGGTGAAGCCGAAGCTAGCATTCTTAAGGGAATATTCGCCGGTGATTTAAAAGATGACTTTTTATCTATTTTTCCATCTGCCCCGGATGATTTATCGCTCCTTGGTAGTCAGGACATGCACTTTAGGGCATGCCACCCCAGCGAAAGGAACCCTTAACGGAACTATTCTCCCTGGAAGATGTTTCTTACTAACCATGTAATATAACATAACTAGTTGGGCACTTGTCTGATAAAGCACTAATGACCCCTACGCCTAGTCTCCATACATACCACGGTTATTTCTTAACCACAAAGGTATTCGGACACACTCCGGACTCTAGGGTCCCGAGGTTGAAGCGAAAAGGTCGGCAACGACAAACGATCTACAATCCGGCTAGAAGACATTTCACATGTCATTTTTAAAGGATAACATACATTGTCAAGTTTATTGATTGTATTCCTCCTCAATCCCGTCTAACAGGCTGTCTAGCTTACAGTCCCGTTGGGAAAATTTAGCAGCCAGTTCTACCTGGCTGTACACTAAACTCACAGGGATCTCCTTCCCGTCGGGCCCCACCGGTCCAACTTCGGCCATATGGTTGGGATCTGCCTTCTTGTACCGCGTCTTCACCATGGCCCAAGCCTCCCTAGCACCTTGACGGCAGGCCGAAACCTTCCACAAACGGAAGCGCTGCCGCACTCCCTGTAGCTTCTCTGCAAGCTCCCCGAGGCCCTCGGGCGGGGCAAGGGATGGCCATAAAGCCTGTACGGCGCCACTCATTGCCCGCCGAACTCGTTCGAACAGCTACAACAGTTCGGGAAGTTGATCACCCATCGATACGGGCATCTCCTCCGCAGGATGGCCCGTGAGTATACCTACAAGACATGTTATGTCAAATCACTTCCTTGCCGAACTCTTCTTCCTTAGAGAGTTCGCTCAAGCACTTACTATAGATGCCGCGACGAAGTCGTTGATTCTCCTTGACGGAGCGGACAGCTCGGCTCAGGCGCCTTTAAGCTCTTCTCCGAGCTTGGCGTTGGCATCTTGAGTTTGTTCTTTCTGCTGAATCAGATTCAAGACGTTCTCGCCAGCCTTTAGCTGGCGCAGCAGCGCTTGCCTGTCCGGATCTTGTTCGGCGGCACCTGCAGTGTCTTTATTAGACTCACGCGCATAACGCACAGCGCTTATATTCATTTATACAAATATGTTACCAGGAGGGGTCTTTCCGTCTCCTCCTGCGGCAGCAAGTGCGGCCTCAAGTTGGTCCTTGCAATCTTGCAGCTCCCGGGACAGCTGGGCGTTCTTCTCGTTAAGAGCCTGAAAGTTTATATGATCCTTAAATCAGTTAACCTAACTAATTTAAGTCTCGGGGGCTACTGGTGTGTGCAACCATTAAAATTCTCTTACCCGTATGTCTTTAACATACTGCTCCGTGGCCCTGGTAAAACCATTTTGGGCAGCCCAGAGATGCGCGTCCCCCGCGTTGAAGGCATCCAATGCCTCCGGGGAAAAACACGCCTCTTGAAAAACTGTCCGGCGGCGTCTATGATTCATAGCGCTCTCCACCTCGGACTTTGTGGCGGACAGTCTGTCGGTATCCTCCGTTGCAGCAGGATCCGGTTCGCGTCTTGCGCTTGCCTCCCCCTCCAGTCCGGGCGCTGGAGCCTGGCTGGTGTTGATTGGGTTGGCAATTCCTGTGCTCGCAGTTCGGCGAGCGCTTTTTCTTCTACACAGATCATGAGCACTTAGAAAGTTTCCTCGGAACGTTGCTCATAAAGATCAAACACGAGCTATACCTCTGCGGCGACGTTTCAGCCCGCACGGCGCTCCTTTTCCTCCTGCTGGTTCGGCCTGACCTCTGTAGGTCGGCCGCCGCAGGCTCGGCTCCCGGCCGGACTGGCGCTTCCTGCAAGACACCATCGTACGCGAAGGTCAGAAATATGCAAGGATAAGATAACGGTGTCGAGACTTCGATCTTGGTCACCTGGGATGCCGAACTTAGCCCGGGGTAGTCTGCCGTAATGGCGACTAGCGCATCATCAACGCTGAGTTGGTGATACACCCCGTCGATTAGCTCCACCCCGAGGTCCGGATCCTCTTCGGAGGCCGGACCCAGGGATCCTTCCGGGTCCTCGGGTAGTGGAGCAGGACTCACCATGTCCTCCACAGTCCGGCGTAGACTCTGCGCTGTAGACGTGATATAAGAAACTTAAACTTCAAAAATACGGGTAGAGACCCTTTTTGAGGTGTTTGCTTACCCATCCTCTGGGATTGACCATAGAAAACCCATCCACGGGGTTCGGACGAAGGAAATCCTCCTTCTCCCCCTTGTACAGACCGGACAGGATCTTCACCAGATCCTCGGTCGAATCCGCCCTTGCTTGGCCGTGCCGGTGGCATCGTCCTCCCATTGAAATCCCACATGGGGTGGCCTCAGATTGCAGCGGCTGCACCCCCCGCTTGATGCACGTCGCCATGACTCCAATCATGGTCAAGCCGAATGAGCCATTAATCTTATTCGGCCCATCAGGTAGTGGACACTCTTGTCTTCCTCCAAACGAGGGCTCCGCGGGCGCCAGCTGAGGCGTTTCTTCAAGGGAGCAGCATCAAACTCCGGGAGACCAATCCGGACTGGGTTGGGCAGCAGAGCGTCTACAATATAAAACCATTCCGAGGGCCAGTCTTCGGACGCTCTCTTGGGGGTGCCGGATAAGTATCCGGTCCCAGCGATGCGCCATATCTCGGCGCCGCCTACTTGATATATGGACCCCTGGTGAGAACGGGGTACGAGGCAGAACAGCCTCTTCCACAATGCGAAATGGGGCTCGATACCCAGGAATAGCTCGCAAAGAGCTACGTAGCCCGCGATGTGCAACACGGAAGCGTGCTTGAGGTGGTGGAGCTGGAGTCCGTAGGACTTCAGGAGCCCGCGGAGGAACGGATGTATTGGAAATCCGAGCCCCCTTATTAGATAGGGGATGAAACACACCCGCTCCCCCCTGTTGGGGCTTGGGGTGTCCTCCGCCTGCCTCCCACCTCGATAAGTAACCAGTCCGGCTCGGACCGGAACCATGAAGGCCGGGGGAAGCAGTCCCTCCGTTTCGAGCTTTGCTAGCTCGTTGTGCGAAATAGAGCACCTCCTCCAATCCCCCGGCGATGGGCTGGGAGCGCGTGAGGAAGAGCCGCGTTGACCTTCCATGGTGGAATGGATTTCAGGGTCAGAGGCGCTTTGATGGAGTATACGCGGGAGGAGGGTGGTGTGGTTTGGATCTGGATCCCTGCCCCTTTAATAGGCAGGTGACCCGCACAACAAGGGGGTAAAATGTAAAAGACTCCCTGGCTTTTCGCATTCGTGCGTGGAAGAGGGCCGTAATTTGGCGTCGAAGCCAAGAAGAACAGTATTCGAGGTAAAGCCGGACACTGTTCGGCAGGAACATGGAATTCGAAAGGAGAACCCGCCTTGCAACGCCGAAGACTATAAGCACGCCGGACTTATCGTCATTGAAGACTAGTTCGGGGGCTACTGAGGGAGTCCGGGACTAGGGGGTGTCCGGATAGCCGGACTATCAATATCCGCCGGACTCCCAGACTACGAAGATAGAAGATTGAAGACTCCGGCTCGTGTCCGGAAGGTACTTTCCTTGGCGTGGAAGGCAAGCTTGGCGATACGGATATGTAGATCTCCTACCATTGTAACCGACTCTGTGTAACCCTAGCCTCTCCGGTGTCTATATAAACCAGAGGGCTTTAGTCCGTAGGACACAACATTACATCTCAACAATCATACCATAGGCTAGCTTCTAGGGTTTAGCCTCCCCGATCTCGTGGTAGATCTACTCTTGTACTACCCATATCATCAGTATTAATCAAGCATGACGTAGGGTATTACCTCCATCGAGAGGGCCTGAACCTGGGTAAAAACATTGTGTCCCTCGTCTCCTGTTACCATCCGCCTAGACGCACAGTTTGGGACCCCCTACCCGAGATCTGCCGGTTTTGACACCGGCAAAGATCTTTATCGGTCAAACCGCACAACAACATACGTTGTTCCCTTTGTCATCGGTATGTTACTTGCCCGAGATTCGATCGTCGGTATCCAATACCTAGTTCAATCTCGTTACCGGCAAGTATCTTTACTCGTTCCGTAATACATCATCTCACAACTAACTCATTAGTTGAAATGCTTGCAAGGCTTAAGTGATGTGCATTACCGAGAGGGCCCAGAGATACCTCTCCGACATTCGGAGTGACAAATCCTAATCTCGAAATACGCCAACCCAACAAGTACCTTTGGAGACACTGAGAGCACCTTTATAATCGCCCGATTACGTTGTGACGTTTGGTAGCACACAAAGTGTTCCTCCGGTAAACAGGAGTTGCATAATCTCATAGTCATAGGAACATGTATAAGTCATGAAGGAAGCAATAGCAACATACTAAACGATCGGGTGCTAAGCTAACTGAATGGGTCAAGTCAATCAGATCATTCAACTAATGATGTGACCTTGTTAATCAAATAACAACTCCTTGTTCATGGTTAGGAAACATAACCATCTTTGATTAACAAGCTAGTCAAGTAGAGGCATACTAGTGACACTCTGTTTGTCTATATATTCACACATGTATTATGTTTCCAGTTAATACAATTCTAGCATGAATAATGAACATTTATCATGATATAAGGAAATAAATAATAACTTTATTATTGCCTCTAGGGCATATTTCCTTCAGTCTCCCACTTGCACTAGAGTCAATAATCTAGATCACATCACCATGTGATTAACATCGATAGTTCACGTCATCATGTGATTAACACCCATAGTTCACATCGCCATGTGACCAACATCCAAAGGGTTTACTAGATTCAGTAATCTAGTTCACATCGCTATGTGATTAACACCCAAAGAGTACTTAGGTGTGATCATGTTCTGCTTGTGAGAGAATCTTAGTCAACGGGTCTTTCACATTCAGATCCGTTATGCATTTTGCAATTTTTTTTATGTCTACAATGCTCTGCACGGAGCTACTCTAGCTAATTGCTCCCACTTTAAATATGTATCTAGATCGAGACTTAGAGTCATCCAGATCGGTGTCAAAACTTGCATCGACGTAACCCTTTACGACGAACCTTTTGTCACTTCCATAATCGAGAAACATATCTTTATTCCACTAAGGATAATTTTGACCGCTGTCTAGTGATCTACTTCTAGATCACTATTGTACTCCCTTGCCAAACTCAGTGCAGGGTATACAATAGATCTGGTACACAGCATGGCATACTTTATAGAACCTATGGCCAAGGCATAGGGAATGACTTTCATTCTCTTTCTATCTTCTGCCGTGGTCGGGTTTTGAGTCTTACTCAATTTCACACCTTGTAACACAGGCAAGAACTCTTTCTTTGACTGTTCCATTTTGAACTACTTCAAAATCTTGTCAAGGTATGTACTCATTGAAAAAACTTATCAAGCGTCTTGATCTATCTCTATAGATCTTAATGCTCAATATGTAAGCAGCTTCACCGAGGTCTTTCTTTGAAAAACTCCTTTTAAACACTCCTTTATGCTTTGCAGAATAATTCTACATTATTTCCGATCTACAATATGTCATTCACATATACTTATCAGAAATGATGTAGTGCTCCCACTCACTTTCTAGTAAATACAGGCTTCACTGCAAGTCTGTGTAAACTATATGCTTTGATCAACTTATCAAAGCGTATATTCCAACTCCGAGATGCTTGCACCAGTCCATAGATGGATCGCCGGAGCTTGCACACTTTGTTAGCTCCCTTTGGATCGATAAAACCTTCTGGTTGCATCATATACAACTCTTCCTCCAGAAACCCATTCAGGAATGCAGTTTTTACATCCATTTGCCAAATTTAATAATCATAAAATGCGGCAATTGCTAACATGATTCGGACAGAATTAAGCATCGCTACGGGTGAGAAGGTCTCATCGTAGTCAATCCCTTGAACTTGTCGAAAACCTTTTGCAACAAGTCGAGCTTTGTAGATAGTAACACTACTATCAACATCCGTCTTCCTCTTGAAGATCCATTTATTTTCTATGGTTTGCCGATCATCGGGCAAATCCATCAAAGTCCATACTTTGTTCTCATACATGGATCATATCTCAGATATCATGGCCTCAAACCATTTTGCGGAATCTGGGCTCATCATCGCTTCCTCATAGTTTGTAGGTTTGTCATGGTCAAGTAACACAACCTCCAGAACAAGATTACCGTACCACTCTGGTGCGGATCTCACTCTGCTTTACCTACGAGGTTCGGTAGTAACTTGATCTGAAGTTACATGATCATCATCATTAGCTTCCTCACTAATTGGTATAGTAGTCACAAGAACAGATTTACGTGATGAACTACTTTCCAATAAGGAACAGTCTGATTACCTCATCAAGTTCTACTTTCCTCCCACTCACTTCTTTCGAGAGAAACTCCTTCTCTAGAAAGGATCCATTTATTAGCAACGAATGTTTTGCCTTCGGATCTGTGATAGAAGGTGCACCCAACAATTTCCTTTGGGTATTCTATGAAGACGCACTTCTCCGATTTGGGTTTGAGCTTATCAGGATGAAACTTTTTCACATAAGCATCGCAGCCCCAAACTTTAAGAAATGACAACTTTGGTTTCTTGCTAAACCACAGTTCATATAGTGTCATCTCAACGGATTTAGATGGTGCCCTTTTAACGTGAATGCAGCTGTCTCTAATGCATAACCCCAAAACAATATTGGTAAATCGGTAAGAAACATCATAGATTGTACTATATCCAATAAAGTACTGTTATGACGTTCGGACACACCATTATGATGTGGTGTTCCAGGTGGCATGAATTTGTGAAACTATTCCACATTGTTTTAATTGCAGACCAAACTTGTAACTCAAATATTTGTCTCCGCGATTAGATCGTAGAAACCTTATTTTCTTGTCACGATGATGTTCCACTTCACTCTGAAATTCTTTGAACTTTTCAAATGTTTCAGACTTAGTTTTCATCAAGTAGATATACCCATATCTGCTCAAATCATCTGTGAAGGTTAGAAAATAACGATACCCGCCGCGAGCCTTAACACTCATTGGATCACATACATCAGTATGTATTATTTCCAATAAGTCAGTTGCTCGCTCCACTGTTCCGGAGAACGGAGTCTTAGTCATCTTGCCCATGAGGCTTGGTTCGCAAGCATCAAGTGATTCATAATCAAGTGATTCCAAAATCCCATCAGCATGGAGTTTCTTCATGCGCTTTACACCAATATGACCTAAACGGCAGTGCCACAAATAAGTTGCACTATCATTATTAACTTTGCATCTTTTGGTTTCAATATTATGAATATGTGTATCACTACGATCGAGATCCACTGAACCATTTTCATTGGGTGTGTAACCATATAAGGTTTTATTCATGTAAACAGAACAACAGTTTATTCTTTTACGTAAATGAATAACCGTATTGCAATAAACACGATCAAATCATATTGATGCTCAACGCAAACAACAAATAACATTTATTTAGGTTCAACACTAATCCCGAAAGTATAGGGAGTGTGCGATGATGATCACATCAATCTTGAAACTACTTTCAACACACATCGTCACTTCACCCTTAACTAGTTTACGCTTATTACGCAACTCCGTTTGAGTTACTACTCTTAGCAACCGAACCAGTACCAAATACCGAGGGGTTGCTATAAACACTATTAAAGTACACATCAATAACATGTATATCAAATATACCTTTGTTTACTTTTCCATCCTTCTTATCCGCCAAATACTTGGGGTAGTTCTGCTTCCAGTAACCAGTCCCTTTGCAGTAGAAGCACTTAGTCTCAGGCTTAGGTCCAGACTTGGGCTTCTTCACTTGAGCAGCAACTTGCTTGCCGTTCTTCTTGAAGTTCCCTTCTATCCCTTTGCCCTTTTCTTGAAACTAGTGGTCTTGTTAACCATCAACACTTGATGTTCTTTCTTGATTTCTACCTTCATCATTTCATCATCATGAAAAACTCGGGAATCATTTTCATCATCCCTTGCATACTATAGTTCATCACGAAGTTCTACTAACTTGGTGATGGTGACTAGAGAATTCTATCAATCACTATCTTATCTGGAAGATTAACTCCCACTTGATTCAAGCGATTGTAGTACCCAGACAATCTGAGCACATGCTCACTAGTTGAGCGATTCTCCTCCATCTTTTAGCTATAGAACTTGTTGGAGACTTCATATCTCTCAACTCGGGTATTTGCTTGAAATATTAACTTCAACTCCTGGAACATCTCATATGGTCCATGACGTTCAAAACGTCTTTGAAGTCCCGATTCTAAGCCGTTAAGCATGGTGCACTTAAACTATCAAGTAGTCATCATATTGAGCTAGCCAAACGTTCATAACGTCTGCATCTGCTCCTGCAATAGGTGTATCACCTAGCGGTGCATCAAGGACATAATTCTTACGTGCAGCAATGAGGATAAACCTCGGATCACGGATCCAATCCGCATCATTGCTACTAACATCTTTCAATACATTTTTCTCTAGGAACATATCAAAATAAACATATGAAAGCAACAACGCAAGCTATTGATCTTACAACATAATTTGCACAATAATACCAGGACTAAGTTCATGATAAATTTAAGTTCAATTAATCATATTACTTAAGAACTCCCACTTAGACAGACATCTCTCTAGTCATCTAAGTGACCACGTGATCCAAATCAACTAAACCATAACCGATCATCACGTGAGATGGAGTAGTTTTCAATGGTGAACATCACTATGTTGATCATATCTACTATATGATTCACGCTCGACCTTTCAGTCTCCGTGCTCCGAGGCCATATCTGCATATGCTAGGCTCGTCAAGTTTAACCTGAGTATTCCGCGTGTGCAAAATTGGCTTGCACCCGTTGTAGATGGACGTAGAGCTTATCACACCCGATCATCACGTGGTGTCTGGGCACGACGAACTTTGGCAACGGTGCATACTCAGGGAGAACACTTCTTGATAATTTTAGTGAGATATCATCTTAAAATGCTACCGTCAATCAAAGCAAGAATAAGATGTATAATAGATAAGCATCATATGCAATCAAAATATGTGACATGATATGGCCATGATCATCTTGCGCCTTTGATCTCCATCTCCAAAATACTGTCATGATCTCTATCGTCATCGGCACGACACCATGATCTTCATCATCTTGATCTATATCAATGTGTCATCACATGGTTGTCTCGCCAACTATTGCTCTTGCAACTATTGCTATCGCATAGCGATAAAGTAAAGCAATTATTTGGCACTTGCATCTTATGCAACAAAGAGACAACCATAGGGCTTCTGCCAGTTGCCGATAACTTCAACAAAACATGATCATCTCATACAACAACTTATATCTCATCACGTCTTTACCATATCACATCACAACATGCCCTGCAAAAACAAGTTAGACGTCCTCTAATTTGTTGTTGCAAATTTTACGTGGCTGCTACGGGCTTAGCAAGAACCATTCTCACCTACGCATCAAAACCACAACGATAGTTTGTCAAATAGACTCTGTTTTAACCTTCGCAAGGACTGGGCGTAGTCACACTCGGTTCAACTAAAGTTGGAGAAACTGACACCCGCTAGCCACCTGTGTGCAAAGCACGTCGGTAGAACCAGTCTCGCGTAAGCGTACGCGTAATGTCGGTCCGGGCCGCTTCATCCAACAATTCCGCCGAACCAAAGTATGACATGCTGGTAGGCAGTATGACTTATATCGTCCACAACTCACTTGTGTTCTACTCGTGCATATAACATCAACGCATAAAACCTGGGCTCGGATGCCACTGTTGGGGAACATAGTAATTTCAAAAAATTTCCTACGCACACGCAAGATCATGGTGATGCATAGCAACGAGAGGGGAGAGTGTTGCCTACGTACCCTCGTAGACCGAAGCGAAAGCGTTGACACAACGTAGAGGAAGTAGTCGTACGTCCTCCCGGTCCAACCGATCCAAGCACCGTTACTCCGGCACCTCCGAGTTCTTGACACGCGTACAGCTCGATGACGCACCCTCGATCTCCAATCTAGTAGAGGCTCCGAGGGGGAGTTCCGTCAGCACGACGGCGTGGTGACGATCTTGATGTTCTCCTATCGCAGGGCTTCGCCTAAGCACCGCTACAATATGATCGAGGAGTAATATCGTGGAGGGGGGCACCGCACACGGCTAAGGAACGATCAATAATCAACTTGTGTGTCCTAGGGTGCCCCCTTACCCCCGTATATAAAGGAGGGAGGGAGGAGGAAGCCGGCCTCAAGGGGGGCGCGCCATAGGGAGGGGGAAACCTACTCCAAGTAGGTTTCCCTCTCTTTTCCTTATCTTATTTGGAGGGGGAAGGAAGGAGTACTAGTATTAGGAAGTAGTACTAGTAGTAGGAATAGGAAGAGGGGGAAGGAGAAAGGAAAGGGGCCGGCCCCCTTCCCCAATTCGGATTGGGCTTGGGGGGGCGCGCCCCCCTCCCTTGTTCCTTCTCCCTTCCTCCTACATGGGCCCAATAAGGCCCATATACCTCCCGGGGTTCCAGTAACCTCCGGAGCTCCAAACTTCTCGGAACCTTTCCGTGTCCAAATATATCCGTCCAATATATCAATCTTTATGTCTCGACCATTTCGAGACTCCTCGTCATGTCCGTGATCATATCCGGACTCCAAACAACCTTCGTACATCAAAATACATAAACTCATAATATAAGCGTCATCGAAACCTTAAGCGTGCGGACCCTACGGTTCGAGAATAATGTAGACATGACCGAGACATGTCTCCGTCAATAACCAATAGCGGGACCTGGATGCCCATATTGGTTCCTACATATTCTACGAAGATCTTTATCGGTCAAACCGCACAACAACATACGTTGTTCCTTTGTCATCGGTATGTTACTTGCCGAGATTCGATCGTCGGTATCCAATACCTAGTTCAATCTCGTTACCGGCAAGTCTCTTTACTCGTTCCGTAATACATCATCTCACAACTAACTCATTATTTGAAATGCTTGCAAGGCTTAAGTGATGTGCATTACCGAGAGGGCCCAGAGATACCTCTCCGACATTGGAGTGACAAATCCTAATCTCAAATACGCCAACCCAACAAGTACCTTTGGAGACACCTGAGAGCACCTTTATAATCACCCGATACGTTGTGACGTTTGGTAGCACACAAAGTGTTCCTCCGGTAAACGGGAGTTGCATAATCTCATAGTCATAGGAACATGTATAAGTCATGAAGGAAGCAATAGCAACATACTAAACGATCGGGTGCTAAGCTAACTGAATGGGTCAAGTCAATCAGATCATTCAACTAATGATGTGACCTTGTTATTAACAACTCTTTGTTCATGGTTAGGAAACATAACCATCTTTGATTAACAAGCTAGTCAAGTAGAGGCATACTAGTGACACTCTGTTTGTCTATATATTCACACATGTATTATGTTTCCGGTTAATACAATTCTAGCATGAATAATAAACATTTATCATGATATAAGTAAATAAATAATAACTTTATTATTGCCTCTAGGGCATATTTCCTTCAGCCCAGGACTTGCCCGTCGCCAGAGATGTGGAGGGAGATGGGCGGGGAGGGGATTAGAAGGAGGATGCGATGTGGAGGGCGCCAGAGCACGGCTTCAATACCCGCGGCAAGGCCATGCGAAGGGTCGGTCAGCCGCTTCAGTGCGGCGCGGCGGCCGGAGTTGGCCGGAGTTGGTTTCTCGGGAACCTGCGTCCGCATTGTAGTGGCGGCTGCGGAGAGGTCGCATCGTTTAGCGCCGCCCTCCATCCCTCCCCGGTCACTTCGCGGCATCAATGCCGGCCGCATGCTCTGTGTCGACATGAATGCAGCGCGTGGATCGGAAAGAAAGTGTGGGAGGGACGAGTGACGAGTTTTTGGTGGGCCAGAGCGATCAGACACGTGCTTTGGATCAGTCCAGACTCCCGCAAATCTCCCCCACATTTGTCTTCGGTTTGCGTGAGAAATCACGTTCAGACCGTTTCGTGAACCGATACAAGATCGTGTTGAATGGCTTGCGCGGTCCGGACAGCGTAGTTTGAACGGTTGCAAGAGGTTTACGGGTCGACTTGAAGATGCTCTGACACTGTTAAACTATCCTTTTCTCATGAATAATGTCATCTTCTTCGAACGATAGTACAGCGAACGATAGAGAAACTTTGTTGATCATCGTTGTCATGGCCCAAATGGATGGAAGGTCGATGGATCGCGACGTGGGGTCATGGCCCGGTGATTTGCCTGTTTGACTTGTCCGCAACCATATACAGGTACTACAAACCAGTCGAAATATATTCTTCACATCCTTTTCCACGGGCGATTTGTACACTACAGCCATTAATTTTTGATTTTTCTTGGCCTTCACGTAACGCCCAGACTTGTTGCTCTTCTTGGCAGCGAAACAGAATTGACTGACCGATGATGGCAAGACAGAGGATCACGGGCTGGACCGACTTTGAAGGTGTGCGCTGGCATCTGAGTGTTACACTCGTACAAGGCAGACTCTTATGTTCATCGTGCGGTCTATGATCGAACGCTTGACAGAGAGGGACGAGCAACTTCCACTCCCGACCCCCGCGTCGCCTAGCTCTGGCGACACGGGGGTAGAAACCCTAGCGCCGCCACAGTCCCTGCCTCCTCCCCCACCTGTCTCGCCGCCGCTAGAGGGCGCCCGCCGGCGAAGCCCGGGCCGGCCCCGAGGAAGGCGGCGGCGGGGCGCTATCCCTGGCCAGTCTGGCGCGTCGAGAGGGGCTGCATCACAGCGCGTCCATGGAAATCCGCCGGCGCTTGCTGGAGCCTGGGATATGTGGTTTGCGTGCCCGGATCCGCGCGTTTCGCGTCCGTGGCTGTGCGGTGGAGGCGCTTGGCCGCGTGCTCGTCCAACGCCTAGTGCGCGCGCCCTTGGCTGCGCGTCGATGGGGTTGGACGCGGTCACTGCTGCGGGGATGCCCAGGGGCGGCGCGGACGTGCGCGTCGTCGTCGCAGGGTGATGCTGGGGGACGCGGGCTCCCCTAGCTGGTGGCCTCTGGCCTGAGCGGCCGGATCTGACGGGCCCTGTCGGTCATATCTGGCGCTATGGCGGCCGGAGGTGGCTCGGGCGGCGACTGACTTCAAGCGGACTGTGGTAGCTCCCTGTCGGGATCGTGGTCTGGGGTGGCGTGGTCTGAGCTGTGCCTTCGGGACGCTCTAGGCTTGTGTCGCCGGCAGTGCTCCAGCTAGTTTTTTGCGGTGCAGCAAGTGGCGCCTGCTGCTCCGGTTTGGTGGTGGTGTGTTTGGCGAAGTCGTCACAGCATAGGTGCTCGGTTTCCCTGACGAAAGTCATGCTCGACTCTGGTTTGAGCTGATGGCAAATGACGCCTTCGGGTGTGATTTCCCTTGTTGGAGGTGCCATCAAGGGGGTCCGACACCACTCCTTGCTCCGTGCTCTTGTCTCCCGGTGAAAACCGTGTGCAATGGTGGCGTCTTTGGCGTCATTACTTTGTTGGAAGCATTGCCTTGGAGTCAAGTCTGGTGTTGGAAGCATCTGGTTGGTGGTGGTGTGGTGGATCTGTAGCGGGCAGCGTCTTGGTGAGCATGGAGCATTGGTGGTGTGTCCGTTTGAGTGGATCGTCGGTCGACGGTGAGAGGAGCAGGAGCACCCTTTGTATGCAAGTAGCGCCAGGCTATCTATGTCAGCTAGCCTCGTGGGATCGGAGCGGCATATGTCTCGCTCTCTCGGATGTATCGTTCCTCTCCGGTGTCCTCGATGTTTGCGGATATGTTCGTAGCAGCCCGTTACAATACGACGGTTGTCGGTGTGCACTCTGGTAGCAACGTAGGTGCTCGAGTGCCCGCCCGGGTGTGTTGTGGGGTTTTGGCTTTCCGGCGTTTTTGTATATGTTGTGGTGCTTTAGTCTTAGTTTATCTAGGCGTTGCTTTGGTTTTAGCCCGGTTTCCCTCAATTAACCGAGCAACCCTATTTTCCTTTCTTCTTTTTTAGCGCTCGCCTTTATGCGGTGCATTCCTCCTTTGGGGGTACTCTTGTAATACCTTTTTCTGATCAACGAATTTGGCAGCTTGCCAACATTCAAAAAAAAAGATCGAACACTTGACTTGTCTCCGGTCGACCAGGCAGCAAAAAAAAAAAAAATCGTCTCTTCTCCACGGACAACCATCTGTGGATCATTTTGAAACTTCTCTCCACGTCCAAATTCTCCTTTATGTTTTCCCCTGACATCGCAAAGCTTGAAACAGATCGATAGACTGATAATGACTGAGAGAAAAACCACAACCCCTCTCTCTCTCTTGGGCAACAAGAAATGTATTTTTGCTGACTTGGACACCAATAATGACTGACTAGTCTCTCTCGTGCACAAGTCTTCGAAGAAGACTGTAGACAGTTGCAGACAAAAGCATGGTCTACGAGCCACCTTCCTCGAAACGTCACACATCATCCACAGCCTGGACGCCATAGAAACGGACACAGACACGAGCCATGACCATACGCTGGAATGCTACCCAAGGCTTACCTAATCTTTTGCAAAAAAAAAAAAAAAAAGAAAAACCAGCTAACCTGCCTACTCTAGCAACACTTTTGCCTTTGGCCGTGTGCAGCACTACACTAGGAACGGCAAAGATATCACGGTGCACGATCAGACGCGCGTGTCTGCGTCAACGAGGACGGACGGTTCTGTTTCCTCTGTTCTTTAATTTCTCGGTGAGGGATGACGGTTTTAGCCCGGGCAGCGGCTACACGTATTCTATTGCTTGCCCATACGCCGCGGCACAAAGAAAATGTTGTGTGTTCGCGTCACCGTGTACCCTCGACACCGGGGGTGATGCACCGCAGCTCACGTCAAAGGAGACCCGACCGACAGCGCGTTACGCAAGACAGTCGGTGGGCGCTTTTGTAGACCCGAAGCCCCACTTGCCCGGGAGGGACCACGTCAGGGCTCGCGGCGGCTATGGGCTGCTCCAGGTCTATTCGCTCGCCCCTAGAGCCTCGTGGATCCGCAGCCCTCAAGCATGAAGAACTAGCAAAGAACGAGATGAAAGATACAAGGGAGAGATAAAAAGTAGATGAACACGAAAAAGTAGTAGATGTGTTTGTTCGATTGGGTGTTGTTCAATCGGCCGTCACCCCCAACATATATAAGAGGCGGCTGGACTTACCGTACAAGTAAAGGATTCATCTAGGCTTTCCTTAGAAGAAAATTATATCAATTCACGTCTTAGAGTCCTAGTTTTACTCCAACTCGGATTCAGCTCGAATCTGGTCCGAACTTCTGTCCTGCTTCTTGCGCGGGCCGTGGAATTTGCATATGACCTCCGATTGGGAAGATTAAAATACCAAATTTGTGCGCCTCGACGTGACGAACAACTCTCATGTTGAACACTTTTCCAAATAAGGCCATCTTGAATACTCCACGAAGCCATCTTTACGTTCCAATCGGATTCGTTCATGCAGCAGACTGGATTATTCGAGTCTCATAGTGAATTTGCATACCATATGCTATCCATGATGATGATGACTCCAAAACCAAATTTCACCGTTTTTACAGTACGCACAACTTCTGTATTGAACACTATCATCTTGATAAACTTTTGGGCACATGTTCAGTTTCACTCGGATTTGAGCTCATCCACTCGGATATTAGAGTCTTTCACTCGGATGGTCCGACTGGACTTTTTCACTCGGATGACTATGTTTTCACTCGGAAGACAATCTTTCATTCGGATGATGACCACATTTTCAGTCGGAAGACAATCTTTTACTCGATCGATAAGTTTTCACTCGACCTTTTACTCGATCGGTAGGTTTTCACTCGACCTTTTACTCGATCGGTAGGTTTTCACTCGGATGGTAAAACTTTCCACTCGGATTTTCCGCCTGAAAAGACAGCCTAATCTTGATTTGCCTCTCCAGGTTGCATACGATCTCGGATTGAGACAAATTTTATATGAAAATTGATCGGCTCGACGAGACGAAACTTTTTCATGTTGAAGGTTTTTCCATTCAAGGCCGTCCAGAAGGCCGAATTGCTCACGCATTGTATCAGACACTCATCAACATGTGTCTGGTGTCGAGCGTAATATTTTGGTCTTTGGTAGGGCTGGTCTGTATTGATTGTAGCTTTTGCATACAAACTCGGATTGAGATAATTTATATATCAAAATTGATTGCTTCGACGAGACGAAGACAATTCCTTTAGTGTGCTACTTCATCCGAGGTCATCTTGAAGGCGTGATTGGCCAAAAATCACTCAGAACATTGAATTAGGCCACTCGGAGTATAGTTTCGGTCCGTAAGATAAGGTCGAATGAATATAACCGAAACATCAAAGTTGTTCCACTCGGCGACGTGAATCTTTTCATGCTGAAAGCCCATTCACTCGAGACCATCTTCATTGCAATCTGTATCTTGCCAAAAACAGGTGTCAACACATGCCCCCCTGTTTTCTGGCAGAGCTTGCGTGCCAGAAAATACCTTGCCTAGGGTAATTTTTAAGCACGATGTCAACACTCCATCGGCTGTGCATGTTGAGTATGATAATTTTAATCATCCATATGCTCATGTTTGTTGCTTCTTCGGTAGAGCCTCTTGGATAATATTTGTCTAAAAACAAGAATTGGATGTCACAAAGGCTTCCACGTAAGTTTCTTATGTCAATCCGGACCTTGCATTTGTCCAGGCATTCCCTGGGAATATTAGAACCCTTCAACGAAGACGGTTGCCGAACGATTATGACCATGCACCTCAAAGGAATACTGTCAACTGTTCGGCGACTCAATCTCGTTATCAAAGTACACCATCAAGCCTCCGCCGAACAACGTCTGTCTCCTGACTTGAATCCTGCAAAAAATAACATTTGGAGTCGGGGCTCTTTTATGCACTAGACCCTTGATTGTTGGTCGACTCAATAATTAAGTCGGCCTCGCCAGTATTGGCAAACACTGAGCATCGGCTATAGGAGTAGGAAATCCACCATGGTGAACACCGTTAGCCATATGCCGGGTTTTGCCAACACAATGAATTATGAAGGCGATATGCAAATATCGGCCATGCATTCTTATCTCAAAAGTGCTCAGGAGTCTGTCCACCAAAGTGTGAATAGCCGAAATAAGTCAGATGTTTCGGCTGAGGATAAATTCCATAGCGTTGATTTTGATGGTACGATCGAAGAATATGGATGAGACGCCTCTTGGAGTCTCCTATATGAAAATTGTCGTCCTTGCCTACGGGCTTTACACTTGTACTCCCTTATTTTTGCTGGCTTCGCAACAGGAGATGTGATGCCGCTCTTGACTCGAGGATTTCCCTTAGGAACCCAGGCCATGTTCATATTCTCCAGCTCTTTGGCCCTAAGCCGTTTTAGCTTCTTCTGTTGCGAATATGGTAAGCCGAGTGGGCGTCCCGGCTGGTACTTTGGTTTATGCACTGGCAAATTCTTTCTGACTTTGGGCATCTCTGGCTTGGCTTGTCCAAACTTGACTATTGGATCCTTGAAATTTACTTGCTTCACTTTCTTGTCCTTTGTAGCCAACATAGGCTTGGCTAGCTTTTTGTCATTTGGAGTCGGATCTGAAATAGCACTCTTGCGGCCATCTTTTTCTTTCTTCACTTTTTTAACACTTGTTGCAATAGAAGGTCGGACATCATTTCTACTTTGACTGCTCCTCTTGGGAACCCATGCCATGTTATTCTTTCTCAACTCATGTGCACAAAGTCTTTGTAATTCCTTCTCTTGCCAATGTGCTAAGCCGAGTGGGCACCTCGGCTGTGATTCTGTTTCAACCAATGCCAACTCTTTTTTGGCCTTGTGCACTCTCAACTTCTTCCCTTCAGATTTGGCACTTGATTGACTTGCCTCGTTGCCTTTTGTAGCCAATGTCAATACTTTAACTAGCTCTTTGTTATTTGAGAACAAATCTGATAGCACACTTACGACCATCTTTCTTGACCTGGTACACTTGCTTGACCACCTCTTTCTTGTTCCTTGAGCTCTGGACCGATTCCTTACGATTGAAACGGTCTTTGACGTGTGATTGTTCATCAAATGTTGATCTTTTTGGAGCTGCATAATGTTGGCGAGATGATCTAAAATAAGATGGATAATTTGCCCTTGTATCATACCTGTCCCATAACGGATATGGATTTACATGAGTGTAGGGAGGCATCCACGACATTGGCATTGGCGGCCCAAAAGCAGGATATGAAGTCTGCTTGCTCAACGTCTTCCTTTGCCAATCCAAGTCTTCAAATTTACGCCTTGGGGGTGACTTCGATACTTTTGTTTCACTCGGCCGATAAGCACTCTTTACCTCACTTATTCTATGATATTTTTCTAATAACTGCGCTAAAGTGACTTTCGGCTTTTTACCTTTGTGCTTACCATTGCCTTTGCTTTCTTTAGTTGTGCGTGCATCGGTCTTTGAATTTTCTCGTTGCCCCCTAGTGCTAGATGTCGCCATTGTAGCTTTGATGAAACTCCTGTCTTCAATATTATTGCTGATGCACTTTTGAATGATTACCTCACTTGAAGATTTGATCCCATCATCATTAGCGTATACCTGTCCGTCTTTGGATGAGTCGGGTTGAGGTAGCCGAGTCAATGCTTGATCTCCATCAAGACCAATCTGAGTCGACTGGCCATATGCTTGTGCCTCAGCGAGCACCAATCGTCCCGTGTAAGCTGATTGTGTGGCTTGATGAATCACATTGTTTTCTTTGACATTCTGTTCAAACAAACATTGCATTTGTTCTTGTCTTGATAGCTTGACATGGTGATCAATTATATAAATAGGATTAGTTGATGATGTACCGAGGATGTGATCACCTATGCCCAGATTGAAGGTACGCTGCTCATCCATTAACCGATATTGTGATACCGGCTCGGGAACAAAACAACCGAGTGATGCCGGTTTAACGCTATCTGACTCGGCTATGCATTGATTTTCGTCCTCCTTCCCCGATGCTCTTGAATCGGCTATCTCGGAGGACTTTGGACCTGGCTTCATGTTTCTGCAACCAAAGTAACTACAGAATATACGTCTCATTTGATACCAAATGTTAGCCAAGCATGAAACAATCAAAGCTTCCCATACGAGCATAATTCTCAGTCGGCATAATGGGAAAAGCTTTGGTTGCGATAATCTATCACTAGCAGTCTCTATGAATGGTACAATATGTTGACTAGCATAATTAGTGACAAGACTATTTCTAACAAACAAGTTACTCATCTTGATTGGTCTTTCCAAGTTAATTATGAACTTGCTAATGTATGCATCAATGATATATTTTTGACCGAATCGGAAAGCGAGTAAATTATCTGCTAGACGTACCTTTGCGACAAGGTTGGTGGAATATGATGATCGTATATGTGGAACAATGTCTTGCTCCATCCCAAGATGATCCTCCAACGCCTCTTCTTCTTCTTCTGGATTTCGTGCCTCGTCACTCGGATTACCCAAATGGATTCCACTCGAATGCTCTTTGTCAGCTGAACTTTGCTTAGCTGCATGTTCTTGTTCTTGATGTTCATCGTTAACCGAACTGTGTTCGGCCGTATTACTTTGTTCTTCATGCTCATCAATTTCTTTAGCACGAAACTCATATGGCAGCATGTAAGATCCCTCGCATTTAGAAAAAATGAGCATAGCCAATTTGCTGTGTTTGTTGTTCCTCTGCTTGGTGAAGCTTGCATCATCTGTTTTGGTACACTCGGTAATAACTGGCTCTATGCACTCAACATTAGCCGGTGATGCACTCGGATGACTCAATGCACTTGGCTTACTTGATGCACTCGGCCTTAGCTGGCTCGATGCCCTCGGTTGGTTCGACGCACTCGATATTGACTCTACGCACTCGACCTTAGCCCTCTCGGTGCTCAATCTGGTTTCAACCGAATCCACCATTGTCTTGGCTTTAAAGGAACCATTTGACACGGTTGTAGACGACTTAGTCATATTTGACTCGGTTTCAACCGAATCAACCGTATTAGCCGACTGAATCCTTTTTTGTTGTTTGGCTTGAAAAGCTTCTGTTTTATCTTGCCACAACATCGCCAAGGGGCCAACATGGTTGCTGCATAGAGGAAGGGACTTGACATATTCTTGCAAATATTCCACTCCACGCTTCTTCTTGAGTGCTTCATAAGCATGTCGATATTCTGCTGGTAATTCGTCAAGAGTTGGCGTAGTAAATCCGTTGACGCTATTCCCTGTGAGCTTTGGCTTGATCTTGTCCACTTGGGCCACATATTTTTCTTTAAACTCAGCCCTGCTTGGATTGACTTGCCCCCCAATACTTTTATGATCTTTCGGTAATGAATTGAATTGCCGAAACTTTGCAATTGTATAGGGGGTGTATAACATGCTGCAATGATATGTGAAGATGTGTGCACTATTGTTGAATATTTTCTCATGCCAATTTGATCAATCGGCAACACTTCGTCTTCTTTTAAAACCCTAGCTTTTATTGCCTCATAATCAGGAACCAAACCTTTATCATGTTGCTCAAGGCAAAGAGCGGTAATCTTCTTATTTTGCGCTAAGCTTTTTAACGCAGCCAAAGTCACCTCATCTCCTGCAATATTAGACACATACACTCCTATAGAATCTCCATTCACTCGGCCATAAAAGTGAGCCGAGTCATGAATACTTTTAGTGGCATATGATGCTGAACAATTAATATCATGAGGTGTATCATATGATGACTGAGGATAACCGGCCAAATAGCTAATGGAAGCATGGCCGATTGCCTTATTCATCGGCATGTTTGGGGATAAACCCACATATTGCGAGTTGACTGCCGATGGATAAAACTGTGAGACGCCCTCCTGCACATGCGGTGTCATATATTGATCACTCGAACAAATCGTGTTATTCATCGGCATATTGAAAGGTGTTGCTGATGCACTAAAGTTCAGATTCATAAGTTGCATGTCGCGGTTCTGTAAATTCCAAGTTTCTCCAATGGAATAACTAGTCGGCCTTTGCTCGTTAGGGCTAGCCGACATGACATGTCCATTGAAAGATCTAGCAACATCAACATAATGGCTATTTGCATCTACGTAAGGAGATTGATGATACATGTTACCGTTGTAGATTGCAGCCGCTTGATGACGCTCTCCTCGTAGCGAGAACAGGTTGGAGACTGTTCAAAGCTTCGTCCCCAGCAGAGTCGCCAAAAAGTGTGTTCGCACATGAACACGTCACCGTGTACCCTCGACACCGGGGGTGATGCACCGCAGCTCACGTCGAAGGAGACCCGACCGACAGCGCGTTACGCAAGACAGTCGGTGGGCGCTTTTGTAGACCCGAAGCCCCACTTGCCAGGGAGGGACCCCGTCAGGGCTCGCGGCGGCTATGGCCTGCTCCAGGTCGATTCACTCGCCCCTAGAGCCTCGTGGATCCGCAGCCCTCCAGCATGAAGAACTAGCGAAGAACGAGATGAAAAATAGAAGGGAGAGATAAAAAGTAGATGAACACGAAAAAGTAGTAGATGTATTTGTTCAATTGGGTGTTGTTCAATCTGTCGTCACCCCCAACATATATAAGGGGCGTCTGGACTTCTCGTACAAGTAAAGGATTCATCTAGGCTTTCCTTAGAAGAAAATTATATCAATTCACGTCCTAGAGTCCTAGTTTTACTCCAACTCGGATTCAGCTCGAATCTGGTCCGAACTTCTGTCCTGCTTCTTGCGCGGGCCGTGGAATTTGCATATGACCTCCGATTGGGAAGATTAAAATACCAAATTTGTGCGCCTCGACGTGACGAACAACTCTCATGTTGAACACTTTTCCAAATAAGGCCATCTTGAATACTCCACGAAGCCATCTTTACGTTCCAGTCGGATTCGTTCTTGCAGCAGACTGGATTATCCGAGTCTCATAGTGAATTTGCATGCCATATGCTATCTATGATGATGATGACTCCAAAACCAAATTTCACCGTTTTTACAATACGCACAACTTCTGTATTGAACACTTCTCCATCTGAGATCATCTTGATAAACTTTTGGGCACATGTTCAGTTTCACTCGGATTTGAGCTCATCCACTCGGATATTAGAGTCTTTCACTCGGATGGTCCGACTGGACTTTTCACTCGGATGACTATGTTTTCACTCGGAAGACAATCTTTCAATCGGATGATGACCACATTTTCAGTCGGAAGACAATCTTTTACTCGATCGATAAGTTTTCACTCGACCTTTTACTCGATCGGTAGGTTTTCACTCAACCTTTTACTCGATCGGTAGGTTTTCACTCGGATGGTAAAACTTTCCACTCGGATTTTCCGACTGAAAAGACAGCCTGATCTTGATTTGCCTCTCCAGGTTGCATATGACCTCGGATTGAGACAAATTTTATATGAAAATCAATCGGCTCGACGAGACGAAACTTTTTCATGTTGAAGGTTTTTCCATTCAAGGCCGCCAGAAGGCCGAATTGCTCACGCATTGTATCAGACACTCATCAACATGTGTCTGGTGTCGAGCGTAATATTTTGGTCTTTGGTAGGGCTGGTCTGTATTGATTGTAACTTTTGCATACAAACTCGGATTGAGATAATTTATATATCAAAATTGATTGCTTCGAGAAGACGAAGACAATTCTTTTAGTGTGCTACTTCATCCGAGGTCATCTTGAAGGCGTGATTGGCCAAAAATCACTCGGAACATTGAATTAGGCCACTTGGAGTATAGTTTCGGTCCGTAAGATAAGGTCGAATGAATATAACCGAAACATCAAAGTTGTTCCACTCGGCGACGTGAATCTTTTCATGCTGAAAGCCCATTCACTCGAGACCATCTTCATTGCAATCTGTATCTTGCCAAAAACAGGTGTCAACACTGTGCTCTACAGTGGACATTCTCTCCGGCGCTTTTTCGGAAGATATAAAATCAGTCACGATGAGCAAAGGAAGATCGTGTACTGAATACTGATGCACTACACACAACCGAAGAATCACAAAAGCGCCCTCGACATTGGAGACCATCTGTGGCGCCGGACGTCAACATCGTATATGGTAGGTGCCTCTTCGCGCACAGCTGCTGAGTTTGACGAGCATTCCGATCCTTGGGGACACATCAGATGATGCAAAAGCAACTCCAACGCACCGATCTAAATAGACGACGATTTTTTCCATTTTTTATCAGTTTAAGTCGTTCTAGCGGACATTCATGTTTGCTTCCGCGTTGAATCGGCACATGCGCCCAACGCTGGCCCGAGCCATTTTTTAGGTCGTATGAAAAAAGTTGAACACAAATATTTTAAAAATTGAAAAACATTAATACCGGCCACAAAGGCCGGTGAGAGTCCACGCGTCCACATTACATTAACTAAAACATTAATTAAACCTAAACTACGATGAGGCGCGTTGCCCTAGGTGTCCTCCTCATCGTCGTCGGGCAAGGTGAGGTCGATCAACGTCGGCGCCGGCCCGGCCCAGGGGAACACCATATTCCAGGTTATGGCGACGTCGTCCGCCGCGGGCTGTGCCACCGCCGACTTGGCACGCCGCTCGTCCTTGGCGTGGTGCTCCAGCTGCTCGAGGTACTCGCCCTCCCGATGCTCCTCGACAACCTTCGCTGGCCCATTGCTCGAGGTAGGCGCACTCCTGTGCCTCCGTCGCCCCCATCCAAATCGCTGTCGCGCTGATCTACTCGCGCACCACCCCGGTCCAGGAGTAGCGCTCGATGAGGGTCGGCTCCGGCTCGGCCTTTGCTGGGGAAGGCGGGACCAACAACGGCATGACACAGTCGCCGGCCACGGACAGCTCCATGGCCTCCGCCATGGGCACCTGGTAAGCCACCTCCTCCTCCTCCTCCATGCGCCGCTCCTCCTCGCTCGCCCGGAGGACACCCGCTAGCGCCGCCTGGTAGGTAGCCTCCGCCTGCTGGTCCTCGTCGCGCACGACGAGTGCCGGCGGCGGGGAGTCATGCGAGACGTCGCGAACGCCACACCTTCTGGCCTCCTCATGCTCGAAGGCAAACCACCGCTGCCACGCCGGAGAAGAGGCCCATTTTGCGGTGGTTAGGGTTGTCCCCGACGGGGGGAGCAGAGAGAGTGGCGAGATGGGGATGGGGGGCTTCTGGAAGCGGATGAGGACGACCCCACCGCACACTCGGATTAAAAATGGCCGACCGTCGTCGCTGACACATGGGCCTGAGATTGGTGGTCATCATTAATATAGTTGACCGTGGTAGTTGGCCGGACGCCAGGTGGGGACACGGCGGACACCGAGAAGGCGCGCGAGGTGTCCACTTCGCGCCCGTGCCGTCACATTTCTGCTGCAAATGGGTCCGCGCGGATGCGTTTTTGTAATGGATCGGCGTGTTGGGTCTTTCACTTTTATCCGCGTCGATCCAAACGGACGGCGGCGGACGAAATGGCCACCTGCGTTGGCGTGGGATTGCTCTAACTGATATATTATTGTTTGGTTAACTCATCGTGGAAGTAAATTTTGTGAAGGCATTATCAGCGGTGACAGCGGGGCGAGGACGAAACAGGCAAGAATGCAAAAAAAAAAAAAAAGTTTGCAAGCAACGCACCGATGAGGCGATGATGTAGATGTCTCGTGTCGTGTGTTTGTTTGCACCTTTCATGCTGCTAAATGCGAACCTTGTATTTTAAGTAGTTGGCTGAGCATCAGGTACGGGAACATATACCTCATAGAACATCATGAAACAACATACTAAGCCAATCTGTGTCAAAAAGGAACAACTACCTGGCAACGGACAACTACTAAGCTAATCTATGTCAGAAAAATGGAACATGATTAACTATTGGAGCATCACTGGAGCATATGCTCCATCCATGTAAAAGAGAAGTATTTGCGGGCCGTCGTCCTTTATGAAAATCATTTCATAAAAAAAAACATGATTAAGCACAAGGAATTTTCTCATTAAAAATCAGGCATGATCAGTTTAGAAATGAGAACATGGGCCCCTGTTTCCGGGAATGTTCCGAGAGGCTCTTTTCTTCTCGGATCCCCATATGATTCTACAACAAGTCTGCTAAAACTAGTGTTATTAATTTGATTATGGGCAGCTAGAGAAGCAGTTTATTAATCCAACTGCAAGATGTGACAGGCTTTGTCTAGCTTAATTAATCCACCGAGTCATAGACTTTCTTAAAGTCTAGTTTTAAAATGACAGCCTTAGAATTACGAGTTCTCAAGTCATGAACTATCTCATGAAGACAGAGAATGCCATCTAAAATGAAGCGCCCTTTAATGAAAACAGACTGGAAAGGACTGATAACTCTATGAGCCACGGGGGACAGACGAGTAGCAAAGCCCTTAGCAGGAAACTTAGAGAAGTTATTGATCAGCGCAATAGGCCTGAACTGGGAAATCAGCTCAGCATCTTTAACTTTAGGAATCAAGGTGATCACCGCGTAATCAAGGTGAGAAGTATCAATAGTTCCTAGACAGAAACCCTGAATAACATTACAAACCAACTGCCTCAGCTGAGGCCAGAACTTCCTAAAGAAGGGAATCGAAAAGCCATCTGGCCCGGATGCAGCATTTGGGTTTGCAGACTTAACCACGTCCCAGATCTCCTTATCGGAAAGGGGCACCATCAAAGCATCATTTTCTTCGGCCGAAATTTTCATACTATGGTCCCACGAGGATGGAGAAAGAGAAAAACCAGAGGGAGGTTTAGCCCCTAATAGCGACGAGAAGAACTCACCACGTGAGAAAGGATCACAGATTGGTCCGAAGACCGAACTCCATTAATGTTCAGGCTGTTAATACCGCACCGTCTCCTCCTACCATTGGCGATGGCAAAGAAATAAGCAGTGGGGGAATCCCCTTTTAGCATCCAATTTAGCATGCCCCGTTGGCGCCTATAGATTTCAGCTTGTTGATGCAACTGCATCAAGGCATTCTCAAGATTGTACCGCAAAGACCATTCATCTTCGGAGAGCGCAGAAGAATCGGCCGTACGGTCTAGGTCCAAGATTTGGGATTCAAGAGAATCCTTCGATCGACGCTCCTCCGCAACGTGATTACGGGACCAGCCTCTAAGAAATTTGCGCAGGTTGTAAGAGCAAGAATGCCAATCATCTAAAGGGCCAAAGGAGCGACAATTTGAGGTTAAGAAGTTGATAATCTTCAAGGCCAACATATCATTAAACCCTTCGAGGATCAACCAGGAAGCATCGAATTGGAATCTAGAAGGAGGTCTATCTTGATGCAACCCACCATCAAGAAGAAGAGGGGTGTGGTCAGAACCGATGATACATTTGGCGAGAAGGGAGGCCCGTGGGAAAAGAGAATCGCATCTAGAACACATAAAAACTCTATCAAGCACTGATCTAATCAGCCTGGCCTGATGGTTGGACCAGGAGAAACGAGCCCCTATCCTAGGAAGCTCGCGGATAGCATTGGAGCTGATAAAGGCATTGAAGGCATTAGCCAGAGTCCAGGAAAAGTTGCCATTGCTTTTGTCAGAAGGAGAACGAAGGAGGTTGAAGTCACCACCGATAACTATCGGTAAGTTACACACCTCAATCTTAGCAGAGAGCTCGTCCAGGAATAAAGAAGAAAGCGAGTGATCAGCCAGACCATAAACCACAATGACTTCCCACAAAATATTAAGGGCTTTGTGACACACTACCGTACTTGCCCAAAAAACACAATGATCAAAAGCGACGAAGTCAAAGACATCTTTTTTGGAGCCAATCAGGATCCCTCCCGAGTGGCCCGAAGCAGGTAACACATGCCAATCGAATCTGTCCATGCCCGCGAGACCAGAAAGTTCGTTAGGGGAGAAGGATTCTTTAAAGGTTTCGACCAGCCCAACCAAATCAATATTGTTCCCACGCACCAAGTCTTTAATCTGGTCACAGCGCCCCTAGCACCGAAACCCCTTATGTTTCAAAACAAGGCTTTCATTTATAAGAAAGGTTTTTGATACGGAGACTCGACCTGCTAGGATCCGCGCAGGGTTTAAATCTTTTAGCAGGACCCCTCCTGGAAACGCTAGGCTGGGGTTGGCCACTACCAACCTCCACACTAGCACCCTGAGCCCCGACTCCCACCGAAACTGCAGCCGCAGGGGCAACAACCTCTTTGGCTTTAGCAATGGCCGCCTGGGCCATCTCATTGGTCCGAATAGTAGAAAGGAGAGAAGAAGGGGAGCCTAACTCAGGATCTACCGAAACCCCCACATCAGGCATAATATTTAACAGGTGATCATCAGAAAGAGAAGGAAGAACAAGCCGAATTGGGGAAGGGGAGGGGATCGGACCAAGATGATTACCTGAAGGGGGAAGATCCTTAGCAGCAGCCCGCCGCTCCGCCCGCGCGATGATAGATTCACCGCAACACCCACCCGCCTGCCCTTGCGAGCCGTGGAGGTGGGCGACCGAATCGAAGGAGAGCGGGCCACGGGAGAAGCCGGGATGGGGCCTGATACGTCTCCAACGTATCTATAATTTTTTATTGTTCCGTGCTATTATATTACCCCTTTGGATGTTTATGGGCTTTATTTTACACATTTATATCATTTTTGGGACAAACCTACTGAAAGTGCGTTATATCGACTAGAGGGGGGGTGAATAGGCGATTTTTATGATTTCTTCACTGAGGAATTTGCTGGTGAGGAAATTCCTAAATGAAGAACTACTAGGAGCAGAATAAGTACTTAGAAATAAACATAACAGAACACAAGCATAGTCATCATGATGAAATGAAGACAAGCACAGAGTACAGAAAGCGTAAACACAGGATAACACAAGAAAGAAGACAGACGGACTGAAGAAATTGATCTGAGGAAATTGAGAAAGTCTTCAGTCAAAGTCTTCAAACAGATATGAACAGGCGCACAACAACAGACATGAGGAAATGAAAGAGTTGAGGAAAAAGAACCAGTAGGCTTGGTGAAGACAATGATTTGGTAGACCAGTTCCAACTGCTGTCTTAGTTGTACATCTGGTTGGAGCGGCTGAGTATTTAAACTCGAGGACACCCAGTCCCGGACACACAGTCCTCACCGTATTCTCCTTGAGCTAAGGTCACACATACCTCGCCCAATCACTCGTGGTAAGTCTTCAGGTGACTTCCAAACCTTCACAAACTCGGTCACTCGGCGACCCACAATTCCTCTTGGATGCTCTAGACCTTGACGCCTAACCGTGTGGAAGAAGCACAGTCTTCAAAAGAAACAAGCGTCGGATCCACGCAGGATCAATCTCTTCAGTGATGCTCAATCACTTTGGGTTTGTAGGTATTGGGTTTTTGGGTTTTCCTCACTTGATGATTTTTGCTCAAAGTCCTCGGAGGATGGGATGCTCACAATTGACAAGTGTCAGTTTCTCTCAGAGCAGCCAACCAGCTAGTGGTTGAAGTGGGCGGCTATTTATAGCTTAGGGAGCAGCCCGACATGATAAGACATAAATGCCCTTGTCTGATATGACCATTAGGTGGGTAGATATTTTGGAACCGCTGGCACATAGCACAGCAACGGTCGGAATTTTGACTATCAAAATCCTCAGGGCTATCATGTTCCTCACTGTGTAGGCAATTCACACTTGTGGATTCTAACTCCTCACTCAGAACAAATTTCTCAGAGACCAGAAGAACTTTGTCTCTGTCACTGAAGAATATGACTGAACTGTATGAGATTTCCAATGGCTTCACTTGAAGGGATTGGTAGGTGTAGGATTTTGAGTTGAGCATCACATGAAAATTTTTCCTTAGTATTTCCTCGACCCCCTTTAAGAGTACGGTGTTTCCTATGACTCAAGAAAGAGAAAATGAAACTACGAAAACAAAAGTCTTCACGCTTCATGTTCCTCGAATGAATTCCAAGTCTTCAAGGTCACACCAATTTCTTCATTTTCAAAGTCTTCAGAAAGTCTTCAGAAATCCAAAGTCTTCAGTTGAAGAACTTCGTTTTTAGGGGTCGACTTTCTCTGTAAATATTAAACTCCTCATAGACTTATAGACCTATGTACACTCACAAACGCATCAGTCCCTTAACCTATAAGTCTTCAATACACCAAAATCACTATGGGGCACTAGATGCACTTACAATCTCCCCATTTTTGGTGATTGATGACAATATAGGTTAAGTTTTCAACGGGGATAAACATGTGAAGTGTAAATACTGATATTGAGGAATTTGATTGCAAGATATAGAAGAACTCCCCCTGAAGATGTGCATAGTGAGGAATTTGCTTTTGAAGTAATGCACACTTGAAGAGTATAATCATGGAGATCTCCCCCTATATCTTGTAATTTATACACACATTTGATATATAATATGAAGAATTGAAATGCATGATGAAATATGGTGACTGATGTAATTCATCATGCGTGCATTAACATTAATGAGGAATAAGCATGCAGAAGAACACAACAAAAGTATCAAGTCAACATAGAGTTTAAGATTACAACTCGATCCAGCAAGGTCATCAGAAGAACGAGAGTTGTAACTTAGCAAAAAACGCCCATATAAGATAGACCCGCTTGAAGACTAACTCAAATTTCTCCCCCTTTGTCATTGAATGACCAAAAGGGTTGAAAGCGAGGACTAACATACGAAGAATATCATGAAGATGGAGGCGCCCGGCGTTATCGAGTCTTGAGTCGATGTAGGGCTCTTCTGCGATGTCGTCCAAGTCTTCATGTTAAATGCGTGGCGCGTGATGAAGAATATGAGCTGGCCACCACGGAAGGAACCTTGACCCTCTTGAATCTCTTCGGTGGAGGAGCAGACCAGTCAAAGTCTTCCTTGAAGCCCATTTGCTTCAGATCTTCTTCACCATATAGATGTGACAGAATAGCCCAGGTGCGATCAAACACTTCATGGAGGTACTAGTGGTTTTTCTTCACTGCATTATGTGTGGAAGTCATGTTGTGAAGAATAGAACCAAACTGACGCTTAACCCACTTGTGGTTGCGATCCACCTTCTGGTGAAGATTTATCAGCAGTTCACGATCAGTCAGCACACGAGGAGCAGTAGCTTGAGGACTTGTCTTGGTAGCATTGGCAGCAGTATCATGAGTGGCAGAGTCATCATTGGTGGAGTAAGATGTAACTTTGCGGAACTGACCATCAAATGGACGAATGCCTTCATCGATAACGGCTGGTGACTTGCCCTTCTCATTAGATGAGGAAATTGTCCGCTTGAGGACTTTAATAGGGGGCAAGTAGCTGAGGTGATTCTGAAAATCAGCCTTGTAGTTGAGTGAAGACCTTGTTCTGAGGAATCTCATGATCCACGGCGCGTCAGGCTTCAGCTCAAATGGAGAAAGTGCAACATTCGCTAGAGTCCTCATGAAGAAATCATGATAATTTATGGGAATGCCATGCATGATGTTGAAAAGCATTTTCTTCATCATTCTGATAATTTCTTCATCGGACGAGTCATGGCCTTTGATGGGACTCATGGTCTTCGTCAGAATGCGGTAGATTGTTCTTGGCACATAGAGCAATTCCTTCATGAGGAATTTGGTCCTTGGAGCTTGTCCCGGCTTCAGCGGCTTCATGAGCACTTGCATATAGTGATCAGTGAGTTCAGGCTCATCATATAGACAACGAGCACCTTCAGGTGGAGGACTGATTGGTAGGGCACGAAGCAAGTCAGAGGCTGGTGCCTTGAAATGAGTGTTTTCAGTCATCCAGCTCAACACCCATGAGTTGACGTCAGCAACATCACCTGTGATATGCAAAGTTGCGTAGAACTGAAGAATAAGTTCTTCATTCCAATCAACTATGTCAGAGCAGAAATTGAGCAAGCCAGCGTCATGAATCATGCTGAGGACTTGAGAGAAGCAAGGCATGGATTCCATGTCCACATGAGGAATATGCTCATGATCGAAGACTTTGTCCTTGTTGAAAAGCACTGAGGAATAGAAGTTGGCCTGGCTGGCAGTCCAGAAACGCTTCCTTCTAAGACGAGCATTGTCATAGGGGTTGAATTCCGTGAAGAATACGTGCTCGCCAAAGAAATCATCAGCGTTGAATTTTTGCTTCCTGGAGAAATGATCCTTTGGCTTGGGCTGAGGAGTGTCAGTCAATTGCAGCACTACTTCAGGAATCGCAATCTCAGGTTCCTCAGGCTGAGGAATTTCAGGCTCTTCTACAGCTTCAGCATGGGTCGTCAATTTTTCATTGACAATTTCTTCAGCACTAGTGGCTAGAATTTCTTCATGAATACTTGGGGTTGCATGAGGTTCTTCAGATCCCATTTGCACTTCAGTGGCGGTAGGGGACTGAGGAGTAGCTTGAAGGGGAGTGAACATTGGAGAGTTGGGATGTTGACTGTCCCAAAATTCATCATTGAGCACAGGAGTGGTACAACCAATGTCCACATCCTCCTCTTCAATTTCTTCAACACCTAACTCTTCAGTAGTAAACTGAGGCAAAGGTGAGGAAATGACTGGGGTTGAAGGGATCTTATCCACTTCAATTTCTTCGTCAACCGCTTCGGCGTAGCAGCGAAGGAGATTCTTCATCGATTCATCAGGAATCACATAATCTTCACCAAATGGAACAAGATCCTTTGATGGCATTGATGAGACTGGAACGACATCAATTGGATTGTCAGTTGAACTGATCAGAGTCTTCATCTTCTTCGGAGCTGAAGAATTTGAAGAAGTTGATGCCTTCCTTTTCTTCACAGCTGCGCGTTCTGCGGCCTTGGTCTTCTTCGCATCTGATGCAGATGGAAGGATTGGAGTTGGTGTAGGCGCAGGAGGTGCATAGGAATTTGGTTCATTTTCCTTAGACACAACTGATGCAGTTGTCCTGATTTTTTCACTTCCCTCAGGCGCATGACTAGTGGATGCCCTGGCTATCTCTTCAGCGGCTGGAATGGAGTCATCAGCCCTGGCACTCTCATGGTCTTCAGTAGCCAGATTGTCATCAACGGTGCTGGCATGTTCTTCAGTAGGCTGAGAAGATGCCTCAGCCTGAGTAACTTCAACGTGCACAGGTGGAGCAGCACTTGAAGTGAATTTCTTTGTCAGATTGACGAAACGCACCTTGGCGCCCTTCCAATCCGCATGGTAGTGATCAAATTCATCACTCGGCTGTTTGATTTCAACTTGCAAGGCAAGGAGCTGATCAGGAGTGAGAGTGAGGACATTGTCCTTGAGGTAGCGCTGTTTCTTATACTTCGCTTTCTTCAAACTTCTGCCTTGATCAAATTTCCATTTTTCTTCTTCAGTGAAGGCAGTAAGAACATGACTTTGACCAGGAGTGAGGTTCATCTCCGACAAAGGTGTGTTAGGATCCTTGTGCCATAGGTCAATATAGTCAAGGATCAACTTTGGATCCATCATCAGCGGGACAGTGTTGCCTTTGGCTCTAGCGGCCCTGGTTTGCCTGTCTCTGATAATTTCGGCAAGTTCTTCATCATCAACCTCATCATCATCAGAGGGTACATGGAAGGCGACTTGCTTCTTTTGAGGAGTTGGGCGAGTGCCTCATCCAGCAGTGGCTTTTTTCTTCAGTAGAGAGGGACTAGCTGAGGAATTTCGAGCAGCTGAGGAGCTTGCAGATGCTCCTGAGGCAATAGAGAAGCCTTGAGTCCTTTGGCATGTGGCGAGATGCACAGGTGCCGAGGATTTTGTCGGTGCAGCTGAAGACTTTGATGGAGGAGCTGAGGACTTTGAAGGAGCAGTCTGAGGAATTTGCCGTGAGGACCTTGAGGAATCTGGCCTTGATGGCATAGCAGAGGAGCTTGGCCGTGAGGGCATTGAAGGTGAAGCACTGGATTTATGTGCAGGCTTCTTGTGCATTGCCTTCTTTGGCTGACTAGCAGAGGCCTCAGCAGAGGCAGCAGCAGCAGCAGCAGAGTCTGCGTTGAATTTCTTCTCTGCTTCCTTTACTTGCTTAGCCACTTTGGCTTGGCGCTTTGCCGATTCATCAGGATAATCCTCACCGCGCTTGAGGCTAGTGGGATCTGCCAACTGGCCTGGTGCCAATGGAGGTCTTGGGCATGGAGGGTTGAGTGCGAATTTCTTCATATACTTGGGAGTGACATATCTGTACTCCCTCCATTCTCGTGCCCATCTCCTCTCTATCCTTTCTATGCGCACCTTGCGCTGATTCTTTTCCTCTTTGCCGAATTTGGCTTCATCAGGTGTGTAGTAGTCCTTATATATGTCCTCGGGGATTCAAACGCAGTATTGACCTCAGGCCTCTTTCCTCCCTTCTGTGGCCTTTTGTCACCCATTTTCTTCAGCTGAGGAATATGAACAACTGAAGTTTCTGAAGAGGTATGCAACTTTTCTTTGAGGAACGCTGCAAATGAGTTAAGTTGATGAGAACCTAGTGATTCAGCAGCGGACATTTGTACCTATGAACAGAGTATAGTTGCGAGGAATTTGGAGAGGTCATATGTGTTCTCAGAAGGTTTTTCAAAAAGAATAGGTTTTGAGGAATTTGACCAGATGGGTCTTGAGGGATTTCACTAAGCGTTCTTTGTCTTAGGTTCCAGAGTTGTGTAGATTGAACATCCACACAATTGAGGAATCTTGAAGAAAATCATTGCTTGGAGAAACGAATCAAGAGCAGATGACATGTGAGGTGTTTATGTGTGTGAAGAATTTGAAGAATAAACACTTTTGAAGATTTTCAGGAAAACTTGAGAATCAAAGCGAGCAGTTAAAAGTAATTTTTAATTACCCAAACTGAAGAACACGACGAACTGGGAAGAACAGAAGTGAAGTTCGTCAGGTCAGATCTTCCACGCTCTAACTCGGCAGAGGAAGACAACTACGACGGCGGCGGAGTGAAGAACTCCACAACCCGCGTGCGTACGACGGCGACGAGGTCGAGGAAGTGAAGCTCTTCCTCATCGGCGACGATGAAGTAGCGGTGGCGCTAGGGTTTTGGGAAGCTCGAGCAGGAGAGAGAGCGCGAGCGAGGTGAAAGTGAAGTGAGGAAGAGACACGGGTATTTATAGAGGGAGTAAAAAACTGTTCAACCGAGGAAATCAGACGAACATGCCCCTGGCCTCTTCTCATTCGCTTGACATGTGTCACCCACATACTGAGAGGTGGCGATCGTGTAGGATCGTGGGTGAATAGATAAGTATTCTCGTGAGAAGCGGAACATTTTGAGCGGCAAGGCTGAAAATCCAGATAAGATAAGTTAAAAGTTCCGTTCGCAATTTCTTCAGCTGTCAAGGACACAGTGAAGAATCTGAACGAGTTTCAAATAGAACGCACATGAGGAATTTGTGAATAGACTGGGTTGAGTTTAGCATAGAGGGGGAAGGGTCCGATCGCATTCACTTAGCAGAAGAAATCAACTTGAAGAAATAACAATAAGTGAATGTTGTAGAGGACATGAAACTCATATATATATTCGAATGAAGAACAACACCGGAAAGAGTGAAGACAATGCAAAGTTGAAGAATTTGAAAAACTGAGGAATTTCAAAAACGAAGAAAAACTCAAATTGAAAATTTTCAACTTTGGTTGGTGGTGTAACCCACCGTATAAGAAAGCTGATTTCAGACACCGCGTACAATTGTCATAGGGCTCTGAGAATCAATTTCTTAATTAATTTCTTCACACTTAGAGGGTTAGTCTTCATTGATTGAAGAAAAACGTTACTTTGTGTGTTGCACATCTAAATCATCAAGTCAGCATAAGTGTTAGGAGGTGTGTCCATTTCAGAGAACATTCGGAGATTCTAGGATATTTAGCTCACACCGCAACTTGCTAAATCTCTTCTCATCCAAGGGCTTTGTGAAGATATCGGCCAATTGATCTTCAGTGCTACGTGGTCGATGGAGATGTCGCCCTTCAACACATGATCACAAAGAAAATGACGACGAATTTGGATGTGCTTGGTCTTCGAGTGCTGAACTGGGTTATGAGCAATCTTGATGGCACTCTCATTGTCACAGTAGAGAGGCACATTCTTCACGTTGACGCCATAGTCCTTGAGTGTTTGCTTCATCCATAGTAGTTGAGCATAGCACGATCCAACAGCAATGTACTCAGCTTCTGCAGTGGAGAGAGATACGCAGTTGTGTTTCTTCGAGGACCAACAGACCAAAGATCGTCCGAGGAAATGACATGCACCAGATGTTGACTTGCGGTCCACGCGATCACCAGCATAGTCAGAGTCTGAATATCCAATGAGATCAAAAGTGGAGCCCTTAGGATACCATAATCCAAGTGTTGGTGTGTGAGCTAAGTATCAAAGAATATGCTTCACAGCCTTATGGTGTGATTCCTTCGGTGTAGCTTGAAATCGGGCACACATGCAAACACTAAGCATAATATCCGGCCTAGATGCACATAGGTACAATAAAGAGCCAATCATGTAGCGATATACCTTTTGATCGAAGTCTTTAGCATTTTCATCAGTGCATGGATGGCCATTTGTGGGCATTGGAATTTTGACCCCTTTGCAATCTTGCATGCCGAATTTCCTCAATACATCCTTGAGGTATTTCTCCTGAGATATGAATATTCTATTGCGCTGTTGACGAATTTGAAGACCTAAAAAGAATTTTAACTCTTCCATCATAGACATTTGATATTATTCACTCATCATATAGGCAAATTCATCACTATATCATTGGTCAGTACAGCCAAAAATGATATCATCAACATATATTTGGCAGACAAACAGTTCACCATCATAAGACTTAGTGAAAAGAGTTGGGTCGAGTGAACCGGGTTTGAAGCCTTTCTTCATGAAGAATTCCTTCAAGGTATCATACCACGCCCGAGGGGCTTGCTTGAGGCCACACAGGGCCTTGTTGAGCTTGAAGACTTTGTCGGGATTCTTTGGATCTTCAAAACCTGGGGGTTGAGCAACATATACTTCTTCCTCAAGCTTACCATTGAGGAATGCACTTTTCACATCCATTTGTTGTAAGATAATATCATGATGGTTAGCATAGGCAAGTAATATGCGAATAGTCTCAAGTCTAGCAACAAGTGCAAAATTTTCATCGAAGTCAATTCCTTCAACCCGTGTGTAGCCTTGAGCTACAAGCCGTGCCTTATTTCTCACCACAAGGCCATTTTCATCTTGCTTGTTGCGGTAGATCCACTTTGTGCCAATAATGTTGTGCTTGCGAGGATCTGGATGTTTGACCAGTTCCCAGATGTTGTTGAGCTCGAACTGATGTAATTCTTCTTGCATAGCTTGAATCCACTCAGGCTCCAGAAATGCTTCATCTACCTTAGTGGGTCTGTGATAGAGACAAACGGAAGGTGCCCACAAAAGTTAGATAAATGTGAAGCTTTTGAGCATGTGAGAGGACCTGGTGCTTCAATGTCATTGATGATCTTTTCGATTTGCACTTCATTTGCAATACGAGGATGAGCGGTTTTTCTTCGAGGAATTTGATCCGCATTTTCTTCAGGAGCATTTTCCTCAGCACCATTTCTTCAGGTGCGCCAGCTCGACGTTCATCACATTCTGGAATGAATTCTTCAGCAGATTCTTCAATAGGAATGACATCCTCAGTGGCTTTGAGCTTGATAGAATTCTCAGGTGCTGGTTCATCTATCACATAAGGTAGGTGCTCTCTTTACGAGCCATTAGTTTCATCAAACCGCACATCCACAGTTTCCACAACCTTGTGAAGAACGTTGTTGAAGACTTTGTAGGTGTGCGAGTCCTTTCCGTAACCAAGCATTAAACCCTCATGTACTTTCGGTGCAAACTTATAATTGTGATGAGGATCTCTAATCCAACATTTAGCACCGAAGACTTTGAAGTAACTTGTGAGTGAGGAGTTTCTTGTCAGTGAGGAGTTCATAGGCAGTCGTACTCTGTTGATGATGTGGCAAGCAGTATCAATTGCCTCACTCCAGAAACGACGAGGCGTCTTGTATTCATCAAGCATAGTGCAAGCCATCTCAACAAGAGTTCTGTTCTTGCGCTCCACGACGCCATTCTGTTGAGGAGTATAAGGAGCAGATAACTCATGAGTAATACCAAGTTCATCAAGATAGTCATCAAGACCGGAATTCCACAACTCCGTTCCATTGTCACTCCTAATGTGCTTGATCTTCACACCAAAGTTGGTTGAAGCCCTCGAGGAAAATCATTTGAAGACTTCCTGCACTTCATGTTTGTAAGTGACAATGTGTACCCATGTGTAACGAGAATAATCATCAACAATAACAAAGCCATATAGAGATGCATCATTTGTCACGGCAGAATAATGATTAGGACCGAAGAGATCCATGTGAAGCAATTCAAATGGTCGAGTGGTAGTCATGATAGTCTTCGCTGGATGCTTGGCCTTTGTCATCTTCCCAGCTTCACAGGCTCCGCATAAGTGATCCTTGAGGAATTTGACATTCTCAATGCCTATGACATGCTTCTTCTTCGCGAGCGTGTGCAGATTCCTCATGCCAGCATGACCAAGTCGTCGATGCCATAGCCAGCCTTCTGAAGCTTTTGCATGTAAGCACACGGCAGACTGTGGTCCTGTAGAGAAATCAACAATATACAAGTAGCCTCTCCTAAAGCCTTCGAAGACTTTGGAATTGTCAGCTTCCAAGATCACAACACATCGATACTTGCCAAAGAAAACAACCATATCAAGATCACAAAGCATTGAGACAGACATGAGGTTATATCCTAAGGACTCGACAAGCATGACTTTGTCCATGTGTATGTCCTTAGAGATCGCGATCTTACCTAGACCCAATACCTAACTTTTGCCTTTGTCAGCGAAGATGATATGCTTCAGATGTGACGGTGATAAGGGAGCATCCATCAATAGATTCTTGTCACCAGTCATGTGATTTATACATCCACTATCGAGGACCCACTCATTTGCTTTGGGTTGATCATCCTGCAGATGAATTAGTGCAGCTTACAAACTCATATACTTCATCAGTGAAGAGTATGACATCAGTATCATCAGGTCAATTTCATCAAGCAATTAGAACAGATAATCAGTATGAGGACGTGAGAAATGAAGGTTCATTTCATCATGATTAGCCTGCGTCCTATCGAGCAATTATTGTGTCTCCAACAAATTCTTGATCGTTTGAGCACGATGGAGACTGACCTCGCATAAGAGGTTAGTTCTTTTTCTTCACCACCCACATCTGGAGGGGTGGCACACTAGTAGAAAACAGGGCATTGGTCATAGGGCAATATTCACATTAGTCCCGGTTCAGTCACGAACCGGGACTAATGTGAGGTCCCGGTTCGTGCGGCTAAAGGCATTAATCCCAGTTCAAATGAGCCCTTTAATCCCGGTTTCAGACACGAACCGGGACTAAAGGGTGCAACGACCTTTAGTCCCGGTTTGTGTCTCAAACCGGGACTAAAGATTGGACCTTTAGTCCCGGTTTGAGACACGAACCGGGACTAAAGGGTGCGAAACTCTACCGCCCCTGGATCGCCTTTTTAGTTTTGAAAAAATCAAAAGAAAATGATAAAAACTTCAAAAAATAAAATCCTCAGAGGTAGTTATATTACTACATCTACTAGTTAGGAAAATTTAAAAACTTAAATTTGGACATGTTTTGCAAAAAGTGTAGGGAAAATGTAAAACGGCTATAACTTTTGCATACGATGTCGGAAAAAAACGTATAATATATCCTTTGTCGGCATTTGTTTCTTTTGCTCTTTCTCTGTCGTTTCTTTTGGGCGTGACTGTGCTGCTTCCGCCTCAGCACCTATCCCTATATGGTTCGGTTGGTTGCTTTGTATACAAAGCGAGGGGAAACCTTTTTTCGGTAATGTGGATGTGTTGACTCTCGCTAGCCTTCGTGGCCCGCTTTAATGTTTAATTAATTTTTTTTATTTTAAAATGCTTGTATTCTTTTTTTCCTCACGCTGTTAAAATGGATCAGACCAGCGTTGGGCGCATGCGCCGACCCAAACGCGGAAGCGAATGTTGATGTCCGCCCGAACGACCCAAACGGTCCGTTGGAGTTGCTCTAAGTGGCATCATTGTTTGGTTAACTTAAGGTGGAAGTAAATTTTGTGAAGGCATCAACAGCGGTGAGAGCCGGGCGAGGAGAAGGAAACACGGGGGATCGATTGTTTGCAAGCAACGCACCGATGATTGAGACGTCTCGTGCTACAGTACCTCGCTTGGGTTATACTCAACCTCGCCCCCACTGCAACGTACGTAGTGCATGCATGCGTGCCGTGTGTTTGTTTGCATCTTTCATGCTGCTAAATGCGAACCCTTGTATTTTAAGTAGTTCGTTGAGCATCAGGTACGGGAGCATATACCTCATAGAACATCATGAAACAACATACTAAGCCAATATGTGTCAAAAAGGAACAACTACCTGGCAACGGACAGCTACTAAGCTAATCTATGTCAGAAAAATGGAACATGATTAACTATTGGAGCATCACTGGAGCATATGCTCCATCCATGTAAAAGAGAAATATTCGCCGGGCCGGCTTCCTTTATGGAAATAATTTCACAAAAAGGGAAACATGATCAAGCATAAGGAATTTTCTCATTAAAAATATGTTTGCATAACAGGAGTGTTAACATTAGGCTGGTGCGGTACCCAATCAGGCGTGATCAATTTAGAAATGAGAACATGGGTCGCTGCTTCCTGGAAAGTTCGGAGAGGCTCTTTTCTTTTCAGATCCCCATATGATTCTACAACAGGTCTGCTAAAGCTAGTGTTATTAAAAAAAAACATGATAATGAGCTGCTAGAAGCAGTTTATTAATCCAACTGGGAGATGTGAGTGGAGGCTTTGTCTAGCATTACTAATCCCGTGGACCACCATTTTTTTTAAACCTGTTGTTGTTTACTTAGAGGGTGCTTGGATCCAGGGGACTTATTTTAGTCTGACTAAAAATAGTCTCTTTAAGAGGCTAAAGTTTCAAGCACCTCTGACTAAAGAGGAGCTAAAACTAGTCTTGAGACTAAATTTTTTTTAGTCAGAGGTACCCCTACTAAAATATGAATTAGTCCTTTCTCTCCTCATTTAACTCCTCTTCTTCAACACATGCGAATTCTGGATTGGAGGGTTTGGAGAATAATAAATGCTCATCTAAGTACGCGTGCGTGATTTTAGTCCCTTTGGTATTTGGATCCAAGCATGAGTGAGGCTAATAAGTTTCAGTCCCACTACTTTTAGTCATGAGACTAAAACGTATCCAAGCATCCTCTTATATTGCTTGCGGGATATGGAGAAATGGTCAAAGATACGTCCATTTACTGACACTAATTTTACCATCGGAAATATGTTTGTCTGCAATTGGTCAGCTGAAATTCACATAGAATTTCCATGTCAAGTCACTCAATCATCGGTATATAGAAGACCATGCATCTAACTGATGTGTGAAGCTGGATGGACAAGAATTTAACTTTTCAAAACTACAACTAGTTGGACAATTTCGATATTACAAGCTTTTGTCAACATACACAATAAATTATTTACGTGAGCACCAAGTTGTGCCAACCACATTTGGCTTACTGCTACGGCTTTAGAGTTCAGACCTGTTCTCATGTTGCTTTCACATAAGTATTTTGACAACATTCACACAAGTACATAGCCGGTTAAATGTTGGACCACGTTCCTTCACGACGCATATATTCTGGTTTGTTCACCAAGAAATACATGTATATATTTCTAAAAAACAGTACATATAAAGAGCCCTTTTTTGTCCATTTCGAAGCAATTAGAGGATTATTGTAACAACGGCGTGCAATGTTAAATAAGACCTTTGGTCAATCGGACAAAGTGGAATGATTTGGTCGAGGTATTTTTGTGCGAGTAATCAGCCTACTAGCATCCACAATGTATGAAATTTGCTGCCTCTAGCATTCTCTCTCCTTCTAGAGGCAACCTCTATAGTCTGTACACCGCAACAATTGCCTCTTTTTTTTGCGGAAGAAATCAAATCTAACAAAAAATGAGATATAAACGCCACACCTTGGAGGAAGAAAGAAGAGAGGCAAGGCATGAAGTGGTGGATGATTTCCTCATTCTAGTTTGGTGACTAGTCCCGTTCTTCCAACCTCGAGTGTGTAATAATGTGGCCATGTGCATGTGGCAATCACTTTGTACCTGTAAGAAGCAGTATGCAAAATGCATGCATTGACAAATTATTGCCGTGATGGCCTCTGGGTTCCATTGTCCTATCTGGTCGAGTTGCTTGTAGGAGAAAAATCTGAGCAATTTTGGAAACTGATGTGATGTAACCAAAAAAGGCAGCTAATGCCTTTATCGTACAGAGCCGTAGGTGGCCGTACAGACGGTGGAACATGAACCGAAGGCATCATTTTATATTAATTTATCCATTTATTCAGTTCGGGAGACATGATGATGCAAAAAGCCAAGAGTGGGTGAATTTTGATAGTGATCCAATGGCCATGAGGAGGCTTTCATGGCTACAGCCATCCACCGCCCGAATCCAGATCGTCCAACACTAGCTAGCACACTGCGTGTGGTCTCATATTTCGCTATCACTTAATGGATCGAAACTGTAAGAAGATAAAAAAGTGATCAACCACTGCAAATGTGACTTGAGAAAGCGTGACTGCATGAGGCGAGTGGGGTGAAAACACAAAGGTGACGTCCATTGTGCATCCACGTAGTAGTTAATTAGTTAAAGGTAATGAGATGGAACAGCTAATGTGGATCTGTGGATCTAAATTGGTTGGTATGGTGTACTCCCTCCGTTCCTAAATACTTGTCTTTCTAGAGATTTCAACAAGTGACTACATACGGCGCAAAATGAGTGAATCTACACTTTAAAATATGTCTACATACATCCGTATGTTGAGTCCATTTGAAATGCCTAGAAAGACAAGTATTTGGGAACGGAGGGAGTAGTAATTAAGTAACAGGCATGGTGAGTATCGTTCTCTACAGATGTACATGTGAGTATCGTTCTCTTTAGATGTAAAGAGACAACTATACAGATTGGTCTGTGTGCTAGAGCTTTGATCTTTGGCCCGGGTAATCTGGTGATTAAAGGCTGACGAAAGATGCATGCGATCTGTACGCAGAAGGCTAGAATGATTCGATCGATCTCTGGTTCGATGCTTTTCTCCAACCTCTACTTCGCGTCAACTTCCTAACCGTACGGATGCCGAAGGTCAACTGTTAAGAGTGCTAACCCTGCTGTAACTAATTGTAAGACTCTAACAGGTACAATTAGTATTAGGTGGGTTTCTCTCTCTGGGTGCTAAGTGGCCATCAACCATGAGTGAACGAGAGATCAGGAACCTTGTTGGAGGCCGTAGAACCTAGACACTTCTAAGAGCATCTCTAGGAGATCCCCTAAAAGGTTCCCGAGCAGAAAAATTTCAGTCGATATGTGAGCTTGGGCATTTTTTGACTCGAATAGCACGGTATACTAGGGGGCATTTAGGGATAGCCTCTCTCCCCATCCCCTCCGTCACAAATTATCTCCTCCGTTATTTTGGTGGTTCCACTCTGACGAGCAATTAGAGCGAAATAGAGGGTGATTTCTGCGGCCTCGATGGTGCATCTCCTCCGGGTGGTGCGGGTGGTGTCAGCCTTGGTGGTGCACCTTCTACGGGTGGTGCGGTGGGGTCGTTGTTGCTGCCATTGGAGGACTCCGCATCCGACTCCTACGACTCGATCTTCTCCCTCATCGAGCCCACCACCGAGCTCGCCGCAATCACGAATGAGGCCGAGTTTCTGCTAATTAAATTATCCACTATCTATTATGTCCGAGGCGTTTCCGAACTGCATAATCGTTTTCTGGGGCACCAAGGTGAAAGAGACCAGAAAAACGGGAAAAGCACTGTAGGTTGTCGACCCTTGCTGTAATATTTGTACGGACGTGCATGACGCGTACCTCCGTACCACACGGGTCCCCAGTCATAATACAGAACAGTGTGCACGACGTAGTACGTTCTAGTTGCACTTAATTATGTGCGGACTATATACAGAAGATCGCACGTGATGTGGGCGACAGAGTGAGGCCAGCCAGCTCGCGAAGCACGTGTCGCAGGCCCTGCCTGTCCAGAGCGAAACGAGCAGATCGAATAATAATCACCGGGATGAACGAGTGGTGGCAGATTTGGCCGGGCAAAACTATGTGAAGTGCCAGACAAGACAACTGTTAGTGCAGGTTGACAGAGTCGTACTCGTTGTAAGTGCGTGTTTGTTTTAACCACGCCATCGAGCGCATGTGCAATTCAAAGCTGGCTTTGATCAACACGAGCCGACCTAGTCTGTGGCCTGCAAGGATCTCGATTAATTAACGTAATTAATCATGGCTTGTAATAGCACTACTACTTGTGCGGGCTAAACTAAGGCGTGCTGCGCTGCTGCTGCGGCGTGAACAGAAAGGGGCCAACCCGCATTCCATTTTCTTCCATGGAATGGCTTTCGCATGCGCCACATTATCATCATCATCATTGGCCCTTCGCTTTTTTTCCCTATTTCGTTTCTTGATGGTTTCTTTTTGCAATTTTTAGTTTTTATCTGAGATGGTGAACGGTGGGTGCAGAAGAACCTGCTCCTGCTAGATTTGATATAATCGAATCTCGGCTCCTTGGGAGAATGCCTAAAGACATTGCCCCGCTCATCTATGAAGCCTCCAAGAAAAAGAATTGAAAGGTGAGGGAGGCCATGAAGCACAACGCTTGGATTCTCAAGATCAACCCCCCCCCCCCCCCACCAACGTCTCTGTTGAGCACATCACGCAATTCTTCGCTCTATGGATGATACTAAATGAGGTCCATCTTGACGAGCTCAACGAAGATGATATCCTTTGGAAACACACTACCTGTGGGCAATACTCGGCGGCCTCAGCGTATAGGGCACAGTTCCTAGGGACGGTCCTTTCTCCCATGGACAAAATGGTTGGAAGGTTTGGACACCCCCCAAAGTCAAATTTTTTGGTTGGTTGGCCCTTCAAGACAGAGTTTGGCGGATAATTGGCAAAGCGTGGGTGGCCAAATTGCGATCTCTGCCCTCTTTGCAGCACGGTGCTAGAGTGTGGACCTCACCTCTTCTACAAGTGCCGCTACACCAGGCGTCTTTGGTCTTTGGTCATTGAGAAATTCCTCATGCACGGGCTTGACACTTCCGCTTGGCCCCTATTCGACTCGGTGGACGAGTGGTGGGCTAGCACCTGCGCCGATGGTACGCCGAACCGCCAAGCCAAGGCTTCCCTCACTATGCTCGTCTCATGGACAATTTGAAACGAGCGTAACGCAAGAGTGTTTAAGCATAAGAGTGCTCCACCGCCAATCTTGCTCTCCTCCATCTCTACAGAGGCCAACCTTCGGGTCATCGCCGGCGCAAAGAAGCTAGGGTCCTTTATTTCACGCGAGTAATCCGCATGCCGTGTTTGTTGGGTGTCTTGTAACAAACTCTTTTCTATCTTAATTGTTGAGTATAATCTTTATTAGGAAAGACGAGATAGACTAGGATTTGTTCTGGCTTGTCTTGTACTCCAAGTAGATGATTATACTCCTATATATATGCCCACGAGGCTCAAGCAATACAACAACTATTCCACCAAATCCCTCTTTCCCTTCTAACATGGTATCAGAGCAAGTCGATCCTAAACCCTAGCCGCCGCCGCTTCCGCACCTACGCGCCGTCCCCGGGGCGGTCGGCCTCCATGACCGCCGCCGGGGGCAGCGCCGCCCGTACCTAGGGTTCGTCCACCGGCCGTGTTGGTCGGCTGCCCTAGAGAGTCTTTTTTCTCCGATCCTTTGATCCGGGTTTTCTCTCTCTCGCCAGTCGCTTTGATCGGCGTCTACTTTTTGGTTTTCCGGTCTATGTGATCCGGTTTGCGTTGCCCACCCCCGCCGTCGACCCCGTGCGCCTCTACTCCAACACCGGCGTGATTGGCCGGCTTCTTCACCGACCTGGCGGCCTCGTGCGTCGTCCGCGCGTCTGCCGTCGGTCGCCCGACTTCAGCGGCCTCACGCGTCGTCCGTAGCGTCGGCCCGCCGGTCGCCCCGACCCGGCGACCTCGCGTCATGCGGCGGCCCTTCACCGTCGCCGTCATCTACCCTGACCGCTTCATCTACTCCGACAACCGCGGGCGACATTGGCCCCGCGTCGATTGGCGCTGCAACCGTCGTCGAGTCCTTCTCTGCTGGCCTCTCCGACTTCTCTGACATGGCGTAAAGCTCGTGCAAGTCCTAGTCTCCGCATGCCCGGTGCTGGCAACACTGCCGCGTGCCTTCATCCACGACGTGTTCCGGGCACAGCAAGCTGGTGCGGTAACCGTCAACCGTCTTCGTCCGTCTACGCATGCCGGTCTTTGGCAACACGGTGTGTGCCTTCGTCACGATGTGTCCCGGGCTTGGCAAACCCGCCGCGACGCGTCGTCAACAATATCTTCTTCCCGGCGCACCACTACTTCGACACCACTGCGCCCATGACTAACTCAGCGCCACCTTGCGCCCGCGGCTCCACGGCGACTTCCTCGACACCGGCCACCCTGACTCGACATCGATAACGGCATTCTTCGCACGGCTACCTCGACCACGGCTCCACCACCCACGCTCGGCTACCTCGACAACGGCACAAGGGCTACCGCTGCTTGAGCAACCTCGTCGGTTTCACTCCAGCCACGACTCGCGATCGTCGGCCGTACTGTTGTGAGGGTGTCCGTCACCTTACCACTGATTCTTCTCCGTCTCACCGTCTGCGTCGCTACCGCCAGGATTGCGGGGGATGTTGAGTATAATCTTTATTAGGAAAGACGAGATAGACTAGGATTTGTTCTGTCTTGTCTTGTACTCCAAGTAGATGATTGTACTCCTATATATATGCCCACGAGGCTCAAGCAATACAACAACTATTCCACCAAATTCCTCTCTCCCTTCTAACATTAATTAATGGATGAGGCAAAGCTTTTGCCTCCGTTTCAAAAAAAAAAACCTCGGCTGCTATCTGTTTTCAATAAACTTTTTAGCTGCTGTGCAGGTGTATTTGGCAAGGTCAAACCTTGTTTCAATTGGAGTGCCACCTGCCTCAAACTATACACCATGAAAGCATCAACCGTTACATATAGAGAGAGGGGTGTGTTTTTTTACGAGAGAGAGAGAGGTGTTTTCAGCATAGTTGATGTGCTGGTGTGCGTTTAGCAATGTAAAACTAGCTTCTCTTTTCTTCTCCTAATAATGTAACCTTCTTCTCCAAACAATTATGTCGCCTTCTTCAAACAAGAGTAGTAGTACAGCGATGATAGAGAAAACTTTTGTTGACTTGTGCTTGATAATCGTTGTCGTGGCTTGAAGAGCATGGTTAATAATATACAGCCAACGGTCGGCTATAACAAGTTGTCATGTCATCTACAGCCAACCTTTTAACCGGCATGTACAATAGTAAGTTTAAATATATATTGTACTAGTTTGACCAAAAGCCCGATCCTCTTCTCTCTACTCCAACTAAGCAATGATATATTATTTTATTTTTCTTATAGACTGCCTATGTCACTATATTGTACTTGCTCGAATGGACGGATGATCGATGGACCGCGACGTGGAGTCCCGGTCTGGTGATTTGCATGTCCGACTTGTCCGCAGCCATATGAGCACTACAAAACAGACGAAATAATATAGTCCCACATCCTTTTCCACTGGCGATGTGTACACTACGGCCAATTGATTTTTTGATTTTTCTTGGCCTCCACGTAACGCCCAGACTTATCGTTCTTCCTGGCAGCGAAACAGAATTGACTGACCGATGGCGAGACAGGGGACCACGGGGCTGGACCGACTTTGAAGCTGTGACGCTAGCATCTGAATGTTACTCGTACAAGGCAGATTCTTATGTTGAATTCTGAAAAAATAAAAGACTCTTATGTTGATCATAACTTGTCCCCAGTCGACCAGGCAGAAAAAAAATCGTCTCTTTTCCACGGACAAACCATCCATCGGTCATTTTGAAACTTCTCTCCACGTCCAAATTCTCCTTTCTACGTACGTACATGCGAAAAATCAGAAGAATACGGCTCAGCTCCTCTCGCGCTCGGGCTCGCGCTCGCGCTCACGCAGCTGATCTCCCTCCTCCGGCCACCTTAGGCCCAGCCAAGAACAGATCCGGGACCTTCCTGGCGTCCTCTCTCCATCCATCCCCAAGCCCGGCGCCGTCCTCGCCGGCCCTCTCCCCGCGGAGTAGTTCGAGTCGGGCCTCACTCTTCTGTCCCGCTCCCGTGTGGCGCGCTGGCCACCGGGCGTCCTCTGCGGCTCGAGCAGGCCCTGCGCCTCCTCTCCTCCGCCGCCGAGGCGCTCGCGGCAAAGCTCTGGCGGCGAGCGGCCATGGGGTCCCGTTTCGAGAGCGGGGCGGCGCCGCTCGCCGCTCCAGCGGTGATCTTTGCGGGAGGTGGTGGCTGGCTGTGGCTGGGCGTGTTTCGGCTCGGCCGGGCCTTGGTGCTCGGTCGGGCGCCACTCGACGGGCGGTGGAGGCTGGATCTCGGGCGGCGGCCGGGGCGGTGGTGGGTGGCGATGGCTGCGGTGTTCACGCGCGGCGAAGCGATGGCCGTGGTATGCGGCTGGTCGGCCGGTCTTGATCGTGGGGTGCGGCATTGGTGAAAACCATGCCTGACTGCGTTCGGGGTGACGATGGTGGCGTCCACGGGCGTCGTGACCCTGTTGAGGGCGTCGTCGCTGCAGCCCGTCTCCTGACTGAGTTTTCGGCTGTGGGGACTCGTGGATGGCGCTAGTCCAAGATGGTGGCTGACAGTGTTGCCGGGGTGGCGGCCCCGGGTTCGGTGGTGGCGGCTTCGGCCAGGGGGTGGTCCGTGTCTGGCCGCGGTGGATCGTGGGATCCCGTGGCCAGAGTGAGGTTGGTCTCGGCAGAGGTGGTTGTTAGTGGGCGGCGGTCGGTGGTGGCAGGTGGTCGGCACATCTCCGGGAGAAATCCTTTGCTCCGGTCTTCACCGGAGCCGACAACGGCGGCGCCTGCGGGTGCCGCGATCTTTCTTGGAAGCGTCGTCGTGGAGGTGCTCCTCCTTCAACCCATGGCTTTGGCTCGGAGAAAACCTCGGATCCATTGGATCGGGCGATGGAGGCGTCATAGCGTCTTTTTCCTCCTTGGGGGCATCGTCTCGGAGCCGGCTACGACTGAGAGACTGGTGGATGATGGCATCTTCGCCGTCGATGGCGGCATCTTCGTCGCGTGGTTTGCTGAGGCGGGGCGCTGGTTTCTGTTTGGCAACGATGATGGCGTCGAGAGGAGCTTGGGTCGCGGCGTGGTCTTCGGTAGTCGGTTCTTCCCGGCGTGTATGAGGTGCTCTTCCGTGGTTGCTTGGTTGCTTTGAAGTCGGAGCTGCGATGGAGCGAGTCCAGGTGGTGACGATGACAGACACTCGGGGGTCGTTTGCGGAGGGCACGGTCTGCGCAAGTCCTGCATATTTTCCTTCTGTTTCTCATCGTCGAAGTCGGAGCTGTCGGTTGCTTGCGAGCGTGGCCATCTGTTGGCATGTGCCGTCGTGGATTCTGTTCCATGTCGGTGGCCAGGTTGGCCGGTGGTGCTCATGTCATGTGGGTTGTGTTGTATCGGTTTTCGCCCGGTTTTCCATTAATTAACCGGGCAATTCTCTTCTTCTTAATCAATGAAAATGGCAAGTCTTTTGCGTCGTTTAAAAAAAAAATTCTCCTTTTTTTTTCCTTACACATTTTTCTCACATCGCAATGCTTGAAACAGATTCTCTCTCTCGGGCATCAATAAATGTATTTTTGCTGGCTTAGACAGCAATAATGACTGACTAGTCTCTCTTGTGCACAAGTCTTCGAAGAAGACTGTAGCAAGTTGCAGACAAAAGCATGGTCTACAAGCCACCTTCCTCGAAACGTCACACATCATCCACAGCCTGGACGCCATAGAAACGGACACGAGCCACGGCCCTACGTTGGAGTGCTACCAAAGGCTTGCAAAAAAAGAAGTAAATAAATCTTTTTAAAAAAATCCAGGGACTTGCCTAATGCCTACTGTAGCCACAGATATCACGGTGTCCGAGGCGAGCTGTGATCAGACGTCCGTGTCTGCGTCAACGACGACGGGCTGCTTCGTTTCTTCCGTTCTTTAATTTTCGGTGGGAGCTCTCTGCAAAAAGGTAATAATAAAAAAATAAAAAATTCGTTGGGAGCTGACGGTTTTACCCTCGGGCCGCGGCTACACGTATTCTACTGCTTGCCCATACGACCGCGGCACAAAGCAAAAATGCTGTGCTCTACAATGGGCATTCTCTCGGGCGCTTTTTTGGGCGATATAAAGTCAGTCACGATAAACAGAGCAAGATCGTGTACTGATTGCACGTCAACATCGCATATGGTAGGTGTCTATTCACGGACAGCTACTGCTGGTGAAGTTGACGAGCGTTCCGATCCTCCGGGACACATCAGACAATGTAAGTGGTATTATTGTTTGGTTCGGTTCGTTGGGCCAATTTTTCTGTAACAAGCGTGGATGAAATGGGTTGGCGTTTTGGGTTGCTCTAAATTATGTAAAGGCATCGTCAACGGTGAGAGCAGGGCGAGCGGAAAGAAACACCCATCGATGGTTTCTAAGCAACGCACCGATGATTGAGACGTCTCATACAGTACCTCGCTTAGTTGCTTGGGTTATACTCAACCTCGCCCCCACTGCAGCGTACGTACGTAGTGCATGCATGCGTGCCGTGTGTTTGTTTGCACCTTTCATGCTGCTACATGCGAATAAATCTCTTGTATTCTAATTGCATGAGCGCATCAGGTACCGGAACATATACCCCATGATACATCATGAAACAACATGCTAAGCCAATCTATGTCAAAAAGGTACAACTACCTGGCAACGGGCAAGTACTAAGCTAATGTATGCAAGAAAAATGGAGCATGATTAACTAGTGGAGCATCACTGGAGCAGATACTCACTCCATCTGTGTAAAATAGAAATACTGGAGGGCAGCCTCCTTTCTAGATTTTTTTTTCTGTTACAGAAAGACACATGATTAAGCATAAGGTTTTTTGGGGGCTGGGAAGTATATTTTTCTGACTAACAATCGTAAAGCATTTCTAGCAGATGCCCCAAAAGCTACTCCCTCTGTAAAGAAATATAATAGCATTTAGATCATTACTTTAGTTATCTAAATGCTTTTATATTTCTTTACAGAAGGAGTATATTAGAGTGATCTTTTGAATAACTGAGCACGGCTAGAGCATATACTCCACCATAAACAACATACTCCCTCACTACTTTAGTTACCCAAACTATCTTATATTAGTTTACATAGGGAAAACGATCTTATATTAGTTTTCGAAGGGAGTACCTGCCCAAGGACACCTTCCATGACATCTATAAGTACTATATAGTGTAACATAGTCTATTTATAAAGGAACCTTGATTAACTAATGAAGCATCACTGGAGCATATACTCCATCCTTGTAAAAGAGAAATATTCGCGGGGCCGGCTTCCTTTATGGAAATCATTTCAAAAAAGGACATGATTAAGTATAAGTAATTTTCTCAATTAAAATCATAGTACTCCCTTCGTAAATAAATATAACAGCGTTTAGAAATATAAAAGCATTTAGATCACTAAAAATAGTACAATATAACAGGAGTGTTAACATTAGTCTAGTGCGGTTCCCAATCAAGCGTGATCAATTTAGAAATGAGAACATGGGTCGCTGCTTCCGAGAAAGTTCCGAGAGGCTCTTTTCTTTTCGGATCCCCATATGGTTCTACAACAAGTCTGCGAAAACTAGTGTTATTAACATGATAATGGGATGCTAGAAGCAGTTTATTAATCCAACTGGGAGATGTGACAGGCTCTGTCTAGCTTAACTAATCTAGTGGACCACCAATTTTTTTACTTGTTCTTGTTTACGTATATTGCTTGTGGGATACGGAGAAATGATCAAAGATATGTCCAGAGTGACACTAATTTTACCACTGGAAATATATTTGTCTGCAATTGGTCAGCTGAAATTCACAGAGTTTGTATGTCAAGTCACTTGATCATCGGTATATAGAAGACCACACATCTAACTAATGTGAAGCTGGATGGCTATTACGAGAATTTAATATTTTCAAAGCTAGTACTAGTTGGACAATATTGATGTTACAAGTCCTTGTCAACGCACACAATAAATGATTTACGTGAGCAACAAGTTGTGCCAACCACATTTTGCTGACTGCTAGAGCTTTAGAGAGTTCAGACCTGATGTTGCTTTCACATAAGTTTTTTTGACAACATTCACACAAGTACATAGCGGGTTGAATGTTGGACCACGTTCCTTCACGGGCCAACAACAAATTAAAACACACACATATTCTGGTTTCTTCAGCAAGAAATACATGTATCTATTTCTAGAAGACAGTACATATATACTTCATTTGAAGCAATTAGAGGATTATTGTGACAACTGAGTGCAGTGTTAAATAGGACCTCCGGCCAATCGGCCAAAGTGGAATGATTTGGTCGAGGTATTTTTGTGCGAGTAATCAGCCTACTAGCATCCACAATGTATGAAATTTGCTGCCTCTAAGCATTCTTTCTCCTTTTAGAGGCAGCCTCCATAGTCTGTACACCGCAACAATTGCCTCTTTTTTTTGCGAAAAAAAATCAAATCTAACAAAAAATGAGATAGAAATGCCACTAATTTTTCCTCTTTCCGTTTGCGTCCAGTGGTCTGGACGGCAAACTTCCTAGTATTCCCCCTTGTTTCTCCCCTACCTAATAAAGATCGGCCAATGGCCCTTCGACATACTAGTTTGGTGCCTAGTCCCGTCTTTCAAACCTTGAGTGTGTAAGAATGTGGCCATGTGCATGTGCCAATCACTTTGTACTTAGAAGAAGCGGTATGCAAAATGCGTGCATTGGCGAATTATTGCCCTCATGGCCTTTGAGCTCCATTGTCCTACCAGGTCGAGTTGCTTGCAGGAGAAACATTTGAGCAATTTTGGAAACTGATGTGATGTAACCAAAAAAGTCAGCTAATGCCTTTATGGTACGGAGGCCATAGGTGGCCGTACAGAAGGTGAAACATGAACCGCAGGCATTATTTTACATTAATTTATCCATGAACTGGTCTGTTTAAGAGACATCATGATGCAAGAAGCCAAGAGCAGGTGAGTTTTGATAGTGAACCAACGGCCACGAGGAGGCTTTCATGGCTACAGCTATCCACCGCCTCAATCCAGATCGTCCAACACTAGCTAGCACACTGCGTGTCGTCTCATATTTCGCTATCACTTAATGGATCCAAACTGTAAGAAGATAAGAAGCGAACGACCAGCATAAATGTGACTTGAGCAAGCGTGACTGCGTGAGGCGAATGGGGTGAAAACACAAAGGTGATGTCCATTGTGCGTCCAAGCAGTAGTTAATTATTTAGCTAAAGGTAATGTGACGGATCTGTGGATCTAAATTGGCTGGTACGGTGTAGTAATTAAGTAGTAATAGGCATGGTCAGTATCGTTCTCTACATATGTACGGAGACAGCTACAGTAGTACAGATTGGTCTGTGTGCTAGAGATTTGATCTTTAGTGCGGGTAATCTGGTGATTAAAGGCCGGGCTGGTGAAAGATGCATGGTATCTGTACGCAGGAGGCTAGAATGATTCGATCGATCTCCGGCTCGATGCTGTCTCTCCAACCTCTGCTTCGTGTTAGCTTCCAAACCGTACGGACGCCAAGGTCAGCTGTTGTCTGTTGAGAGTGCTAACCCTCCTAAAACCAACAGGGTAGTATGATTAGTAGGTGGATCTCTCTCTCCCTCTCTCGGTGCTCATAGAAGTGGCCATCAATCATAAGCCAACGAGAGATCGGGAAGCTTCCCGTTGGAACTTGTAGAACCTAGAGTTGAAACATATTTCTAAGAGCATCTACAACCGGACCTCTTAAATTCGTTTCATACGTCCGGGCGGGCCGACCGGTCACTGTCCGGTCATGATTTTTTGACCCCGACGAGCCTCTCAAACAGCCCTCAAACGTTCGGGCTGATTGGCACCCCTCATATCTAGCTCAAATAAAGCGCGGATACGGGGGCACCCGGACGCACCCGTCACGTCGGTGTGACATCGTGACCCCGCACGGAAACATCTAGAAGGCCAACCGGGCGTTCCTCCCGTGGCAGCAGATGGAGACCGACGCGCTCTTCGTCGAGCTCGACACGGAGATAGAGGCGAAGGAGTCCGGAGCGGAGCAGCCGGAGGCGCCGGAGCTGCAGCTACCGCCCATGCTGCCGGAGCCGGGCACGGAGATGGTGGTGATCTCCGAGGAGTAGTTATGATCGACGTAGTATGTAGGTTCTATTTTCTTTTGCATGTCTTTTAATGAATATAAAAATCGAGAATGAAATGTCTGGATGCAACAAATGAAATTTGAGATGTGCCTGCTCGGACGCGTTCACGGATATTTCAGGGGCCGGATTTGTCATACATGGCTGTAGATGCTCTAAACGGCGGGAAAGAGACCTGCAAACTGAAGAAACAATGTGGCCCTTCGTCCACACCTCGCTGTAACATTTGTACGGACGCGCATTGCATGTCGTACGGACGTACCGCATGGTCCCTCAGTGGTAGTAATACGGAACAGCGTGCACGGCGTACGCTCTAGTTGCACTTAATTATGTGCGGACTATATACAGAAGATCGCAGGTGATGTGGGCGACAGAGTGAGGCCAGCCAGCTCGCGAAGCACGTGCCGCAGGGCCCTGCCTGTCCGGAGCGAAACGAGCAGATCGAATAAAAATCACCCGGATGAAGGAGCGGTGGCAGATTTGGCCGGGGAAAACTATGTGAACAGTCAGACAAGACTGATAGATGCTGTAGATCGGTTAGGCTAGGATTCCAGCAACAGTGGTGATAGGTATTACCTTCTCCTTGGTGCGATGAACTGCCGCCGGTGGCCATGGTGGGATGGTGACGGCGATGGCAGTGAGTGGTGGCGTCGGTGGGCTTCCCATCGCTTCAGTGCCTCCCTCTGGATCGGATTGGGGTTAGGAGTGGGGAACAGTGGCGGCGACGAACCTCGTACCATGTGCCCCTGGTCCCCACCTCCTCTTTATAGCACGGCGCGATAGGGGCCCACCAGCCTTGCTTGGGCTGGACGCCCCCGATCAGGGCGTGGGTCAAGGGCCCAATGAGCCGTTGGGCCCATTGGTGGAGAGATCAACCTAACATTCTCCCCCTTGATCTCATCATATACTTTTAACTTTATACTTTGAAATAACTCTTTTCAAAGTACTCGTTCCATCACAGATTTGCATGTAGAGCATGTCTCATCATCACGGTCTATCCCGATAGAATCAACACCTACAACACACTCTTCTGTTTTGAAACAGTTTCTTTAACCTTGGGCCCTTTTATTGTCCGGAAATGTTAGACTATACCATAAACCCATATCATTGTGTGTTCTCCGAACACTTTGGGCGGTAAGCCTTTAATAAGCGATCTGCAAATACTTGTCTGTTGCTTTCATGCTCCAAGCATTTCAACATAATTCCGGACTTTCTCCTTAACAACGTATAAATTTGTGTCAATGTGTTTGGCACCAACACTTGACCCGTTGTCACAGGAGCGAAAGACTAATAGTTATCGCTATTGTCAACCATTATCAACTCCGGGTACAGGTCTCCTTAACCATTTTGCCTGTCCCTCAGCCTCATATCAAGCTATAAAATATCTTTGCATCACATTGATGATAATTGTTTCATTCTATGGAGCTTTTCCACACAAAAACCTCCAAGTATGAAAGTTAGCGACAATTGTGGATTTCGCTATACATTTCACAAGTCATGTCTTTGTACTCACAATCTTTTGAGAGCACTTGTTTCTTTCAGCATGAGGCCGATATCTTTGACTCCATTCCAGTGATCTATATATGGACTGGACATTGCCAAAACAACCCGGATATGTGAACTATGTCAGGGCAATATATTGAGCTTCCAACAACTAAAGCATATGGTACCATATCCGTTTCAATCTTTTCTCGTCAACTTTTGGAACACCATAGCTTCCACTTCCATTACCCTTGACTGTAAGAACAGGCGTAGGTTTTCTCGCATGCATACTTTAGAGACCTTTCTTAGCATGTCCATTCGACATCCCTAATACCCCCTTTTATTATTTTCTTCGTGAATCTCGATACTTATAACGAGAGACACTCTACCGAGAACATTCTTTTGAAATTTGAGGACAAGAACTTCTTTTCTCCTCCTGCAGTAGGTTGACATCACCACTAGCAAGTAGGATGTCATCCACATGCACATGATTAGGAAATGAATTTCCCATTCTATAACTTTGCACGAATACAATTGTCCTCTCATTTTCTTTAACCCAAAACAACATTTGATTGCTTTAGTCCATAAAAGACTTCTTCTGGCAGTATCTCCTGTGTTCTTTACTTTTTCATCTGATATAACTCAGATCATAATATCTTTCATCTGATGTAACTCAAATCATGATGTGCTACCAACACTTATTGTAATCTATTCAGTGTAAACCCGCAAAAAACCTTTCGATTTAAGTCGTGTTTTACACCTTTACGTATTTCCTTTGGAGTCACATTGACCTTATAGACCCTTTAGAGCGTATTGTTTGGCTCCATTGGAAATTACTTATGAGTCCCGAACATCGTCAGAATTCACCAATTTTCATCTCACATAGTCTCTTATCATTTAGATAAGCAGACACTTCTCAAAGCTCGATTGAGCGCTTTAAATGAGGTGGGATCAACCTCCATTTAAATTTCACTAACATAGACTTTATAGTAATCAGAAGTATCTGATTTTCTCATTCCTTGAGACCATCTGTGTCTCAGGTACTGCCACTTCTTTCATATGGGGTTGTTGTTGCTCTGTCATTGCCAAGAGGCAAATTAATTGTATAGTTTTTCACTTCCAAGAGGCAATAGGTTTTATAGGGACCTTTATCACAAGATCCATGTTTAATCATTCCTCCTTTATAGAGCTAACAACGGGTGTTGTATAGATCATACAACATGCTCCCCCAGATACAATCTATTTGAGTCTTGGTATCTTCATACCATGCTCCCCCAGATTACTCCATTTTCACTAAGAATGGCGTATCTTTAAACTTTATTATTTGGGTTTATTCTATTAAAATTTTCTTCTTTATGGCACTTTAAGCATCGTCTTAGTATTCCTTAGTCTGCTTTCGGAACAGCAAAAGATCCAGGAATACAACTATTTCTTTTCTTTAGGGGTATTATTATGATCATCGTACTCCCCCGGACGATCACATTCTTCATTAATGGGTATCTCATTTTTCTTTAATTATGATCATCGTACTCCCCCGGACGATCACATTCTTCATTAATGGGTATCTCATTTTTCTTTCTCCCCCTCGAAATGTGGCAAGAACTTTTCTGCCACAATTTCGAAAAACCATTCACAACTCTTGTGAATTGAGGAAACTTTGAGTATCTACTTCATTTATCTGATTACTTCATATGTAATGAAGTTATCTGTTAACTGGTATGGGAGTACATTTTCCTATCCATTTCAGAAACTCAACAGAGTTCTTTATCATTAGTACTTTTGCAAGTCACACTTGCATATCATTCTTATCTTTAGGTTAAATCAGTAACTTTTATTCTCTTGAAGTTATTGATCGCTTAATGACCGTTACACATAAGATGTACGGTCGATACTAGGAAAGCATAATAGCTACTCCATACTTTTCTCCCAGTGGGACACATTAAAATCACATGAGTCATCATGTCTTTCTCTGTCATTATGAGGATAAGTCGAGAAAATTTCTGCCGCCATACGGGTTACGCAGGGATTTTCCCAGACTTTTCCTGCCATGCTAGTTTTATCATAATCATCTTTTCCCGCCATGCGGGTAATTCCCTGTAAGGAACATAAATGCCAAAATTGGCTCTTTTGACTGCATATTCAATCATCAAATTTAGGAATAAATCCGAATATTCTTTAATACACATGCTTAATCCGACGTTGGTCAAATTAATCATGCATATCAGTTATTGCATCTCATAGAAGATGAGAATTCTTTTCCATGAAGAGTACATGAAGACATTCGTCGAGTAAGACTCTCAATTATATATCTCTTTTCTTTTGAAGCCATTCTTTAGAGAGAACATACTCATCTTTCTTGGTCATCTCTCGGGTCACAAGTACCCAGCCATTTGCTTTCACGAATGAAGGCATGGAAAACTTTTAGTCCGAGAAAACTTAACCAATAATCAACAATAATGAGCATGAAAATAACCCCATTTTATCTAGTTAAAAAATATGCGCATTAAACTTTTAAAACTTTCTTTTATATTCTAAATCACCGTTGGGCAGAATTAGAACAAAACATCATCCTTCTACATTAATTTCATATCACCGTTGGGCGGAAATGAAAATAATGCATATAACTCATAAACAATGTGATGATAGTATGAACTTTTTTTTTTCATAGTATGTCTATTAAACAACTTTGTTAAGAAATAACCATCATCACCAACTTTATTAGAGCGGAAACAAGAAATATACATTTCTCTTGTTCAAGAGCATTTCTTGATCAGTTATCTGTTCTCTGAAAATTTTGATACAAATTTTATCATAAGCTTTGAACATAAGACTCATAGAATTATAATATCGTCATCATCAACGTTGGTCAAAAAATAACAATACCATAATTAAACTTTAATCAAATGTCTTTCTACTGTTCTAGCAGAAGCTATTTGAATCTGATTTCACCCACAAGTGGAAAAACTTCTCTCAAAAACTGTTCATCCAATTAAATTTTCCGGTTGGTTCCAATTTAATTGGAGGATAAAACTTTTACTTTCTTTGTAAAAGAGCACTATTGATTATTTACGCAGCGGAAAAACATAAATAAAAAAAAAACATAAACTTTTTATTCTTTAGAGAAACTTTTCTTTGACCAAATAAAAATTCATGAACTTTTTTTTTTCTTCTCTATAAAATTCATGAACATTTCTTTTTCTGAAAATTTTCTATTTTCATTTTCAGAAACTTTTCTATTTTCTTTTTCAGAACTTTTTCTTTTACTTTTCTGTTTTCTAAACAAATTTTCGTTGGATTAATTTGAATATAGAAACTATGTGAAATTTGCCCCCAAACAAAACTGGACAAAAAAAAGGCGGAAAAACGGGCAGCTCGGCCGAGCTCGGCCCACCCGAGCTTGGATCCTGGTCGCGGCCCAGCCGCCTGCGCCAGCGCTGCGCGAGCCGGCCTTAGCTCAGCGCCCACTTTCGGTCCATAAGCCCATCAACGAGCTAGGGTTTGCATCCCAGCCGTCCATCGTGATCGGACGAGCCTCCGTGCTTCTCGGAAGAAGAAAACCACGGGAGAGCCCCTTCCGATCGAAAAACCTAGCTCATTTCCTCCTTCGCACGCCGCTCTCGCCCTTCGTCCTTCGTCTCCTCGCCACAGGCAGCTGAGAGGGGGTTGTGCCCCGGCCGCCGGCGACGGCATCGTGCCACCTAGCCGCGCCGCGGTCTCTTTTTCCTGCCCCCTCCTAGCGCGCAGCGGCGGATCTGACCAGCGGTCCCGTCGCGTCGCCGGCAAGCCGGCAACGGCATCGGCCGCCGCTGCGGCGCGTGAGCCTCGCCTCTCTTTTCTCCCTCTCCACTTTCTCCATCTCTGCTTTCGCCATCCACTAAATCTTGTGGCAGAGAGAGAGAGAGAACGCTGGCTGCGCCCTCCTCTTTTCCCTTGTTCTCGACGACGGCAAAGCACTCTACGGCGGCGCCGTGGTCATCCCCTTCGCCGGTAGCGCGTTTTCCCTTGCGGTAAGCGCGCCGCCGTCGAACGGCTTGGCTGCGATGTCCTTTGCCCCGGTCGGGGTGGAGTTCTTCTTCCCGAATCCTCGGCATGCCGATGCGATTCGGGATCGAGAGGAACGGCGCGGCCATAACGGCGGCACACTGTACTGCGGGATTTCTTTGCCCATCTTTCCCCTTATTTTCCTTTTGATTTTGTTTTGGGGTTGGAGTTTCTCTCGGGAGGGGATTTTCTTTTCTTTTCTGTACCGAAAATCCTAAACCAATCTCTAGGTCTGATACCATTGATAGATGCTGTAGATCGGTTAGGCTAGGATTCCAGCAACAGTGGTGATAGGTATTACCTTCTCCTTGGTGCGATGAACTGCCGTGGCGTCGGTGGGCTTCCCATCGCTTCAGTGCCTCCCTCTGGATCGGATTAGGGTTAGGAGTGGGGAACAGTGGCGGCGACGAACCTCGTACCATGTGCCCCTGGTCCCCACCTCCTCTTTATAGCACGGCGCGATAGGGGCCCACCAGCCTTGCTTGGGCTGGACGCCCCGATCAGGGCGTGGGTCAAGGGCCCAATGAGCCGTTGGGCCCATTGGTGGAGAGATCAACCTAACAAAGACAACTATTATTAGTGCAGGTTGACAGAATCATACTCCTTGTAAGTGCATGTTAGTTTTAACCACGCGATCGAGCGCATGTGCCATGCAAGCTGGCTTGATCAACACGAGCCGACCTAGTCTGTGGCCTGTATGGATTTGGATTAATTAACGTAATTAATCGTGCCTTGTAATAGCGCTACTACTTGTGCAAGGGGGCGTACTGTGCCGTGCTGCTGCTGCGGCTGCGGCGTGAGCAGAAAGGCGCCGTCCCCGCATTCCGTTTCCTTCCAAGGAATAACTTTTGCATGCGCCACATTATCATCATCATTGCCCTTGGTTTTTTCCCCTATTTCGTTTCTTTGGGTACTGAACTGGAGTACTACAATTTTTTTTGATGGTTTTCTTTTTTTGCAATTTTTAGTTAGATGGTGACGGTGAAGGGTGGGTGCAGAAGAACCTGCTCCTGCTAGATTTGATATAATCGAACCTCGGCTGTTACTTTTTTTAAGCTTAAGAGCAACTCCAACATAGGGACCCAAATCGTTCGTCTGCATCCGTTTGGGTTGGTGCGGACAAAAGCAAAGGCCCAACGCACCGACCCAAACCCAAAACGCGTCCACTTTGCATCCGCGCCGACGCATTTGCGGCACAAATTTAGGACGCAAATGCGTCGGCGCGGACGCATCGCGCACCTTCTCAGTGTTCGCCGCGTCCCCACCTGGCGGCCGGCCAACTACCCACAGACAATTTGGTCAGCTTAATTTACGACCCCGGGTCTACTAGTCAGCGGCGACGGTCGGCTTTTTTTAAGCCGAGCGTGCGCGGGGGGGGTCCTCATCCGCTTCCAGAAGGCCCCTGTCCCCATCTCGCCACCCTCTTCTCCCATGTCGGCCGGAACCCTTGCCACCTAGCCACCGGTGCGATGGGCTTCTTCCCGCCGGCTAAGGCGGCGTGTGAGCGTGCCAGTGCACCAGGCGGAGTGGCACGGGCAGCCCCGATGTCACCCTGCCGCACGACTGACATTTGGATCCATAGAGGATCCCAGTGCCGGCGGCGCCACGGTTGGCAAGGGCACACACGGAGGAGGTGCGGCGCCGGCGGGCACTGCTGAAGGCAGAGCAACGCCGCGACTCCGCCTACAACGCCGACTCACCCTATTGGGCACATTGGTTCGCCTTTAAACACGAGGAGGCCAGACGGCGCGGCGTTCGCGAAGTCTCCCATAGCTCCCCGCTGCCGCCGATCGTCGTTTGCGACGAGGACCAGAGGCGGAGGCCGCCTACCAGACGGCCATGGCGGCTATCCACCGGGAGAGCGAGGACGAGCGACGCAGAGAGGAGGAGGAGGCGGCGGCGTACCAGGCGCGCATGGCGGGGGCCATGGCTCTATTCGCAGCCGGCAACTGCGTCCTGTCGCCGCTGGCCCCGCTAACCCCTGTCAAGGCCGAGCCGGAGCCGACGCCCATCGAGTGCTACTCTTGGACGGGAGTAGTGCGTGAGTGGGTCAGCGCCCCGTCGATCTGGATGGAGGCGATGCCGGCGCAGGAGGCGGCGTACCGATGGCTGGCGGAGGAGCGCAGCCATGGCGAGTACCTTGAGCAGCTGGAGCGCGACGCCGAGGAGGAGCAGCGCGAGGCAGAGGAGGAGGCGCGCCAGGCACAGGCCACGGTGGCACAGCACGCGGTGTTACAGCTAGCGCCCGACATCGCCGTCGTCTCGGACATGGCGTTCCCCTGGGCCAGCCCTGCACCGACGCTGAACGACCTCACCGACACCGACATCGCCGACAACGACGCCTAGGGCAGCACGCCACCTCGTAGTTTAGTTTTTTCATGTTTAATTAATCTAATGTGGAAGCGTGCACTATCGCCGACCTTCGTGGTCGGTTTTAATGTTTAATTAATGGTTGTTTCAATTTCAAAATATTTGTGTTATTTGTTTTTTCGCACGCCGTCAAAATGGGTCGGCCAGCGTTGGTCGCATGCGCCAACCCAAACACGAAAGCAGACGCGGGCGTCCGTTGAGGCGACCCAAACGGACAAAAAGCGGACGAAATCGCCGTCCATTTATATCGGCGCATTGGAGTTGGTCTAAGTTGCTGTGCTGGTGTACTTAGCCGGGTCAAACCGGTTTCGCTTTGGAATCATGCTCACGTTTTCCGATGGGAAATGCTACCTGTCTCCAACTATATGGATCTTTGGATCTAACAAACAAACGAGCTATATGGATCTTTTATTTTCCTCTGAAAACATCAACCGTTATAAATGGTGAGGGGTATTTTTCTTTTTTGAGTTGGAAGAGGGATCTTTTCAGCATAGTCGATGTTCTGGTGTGCATTTACATTGTCAAACCAGCTTTTTTTCAGCTTGAATAATGTCACCTTCTTCTGCAAACAATAGCACAGCGGATGATAGAGAAGCTTTGTTGACCTCTGCTTGATCATCGTTGATCGCGACGTGGAGCCATGGCCTGGCCTGGTGATTTGCATGTTTGACTTGTCCGCAACCATATACAGGTACTACAAACCAGTCGAAATATATTATTCACATCCTTTTCCACGGGCGATGTGTACACTACAGCCATTGATTTTTGATTTTTCTTGGCCTCCACGCAACGCCCGCCCAGACTACTTGTTCTTGGCAGCGAAACAGAATTGACTGACTGACTGATGATGGGGAGACTGAGGACCACGGGCTGGACCGACTTTGAAGCTGTGACGCTGGCATCTCAATGTTACTCGCACAAGGCATGATCGTGCGGTCTATGATCCACTGCTTGGCTTGTCCCCTCCCGGGTCGACCGAGTAACTTGCACAAAACCACCACTTTGAAGGCAAGGTTTGCGAAAACCACTACAATACATTTTTTTTTTTGCAGAAAACACCATGTCTTCGGTAATCTTTTTGCAAAAGACACTGATCGGCGAATCGGGCTCAGTTAAGCGAGTTTATGACAGGTGGGGCCCGTTTTTTGCCTACGTGGCATGACTTTTTGTGCCAGGTAGATTTTAATCTAAAATTACAAACTAGGCACTAGAATTTCACATAGACACCCCTAAATCAAAAACGAAAAAGCAATTAGCCCCGCTTCGACCACCCGGGGCCGGATGCGCTGCGAATGGCAGTAGTATGGCGACTGGCGGCCGGGTCTTTGCGCCGGCCGCGCAAGCGAGCCGGGCGACGTGGGAGGAGCCGGCAGCGGCGGTGGAGCAGCGGCCACGGCAAGACGCGCGCGGGCGCGCCGAGGCAGAGCGGGCTGGCGGGAACCGCCACGCGGCAAAGTGACGCCGCGAGGGCGCGACAAGGGCTCGGCAGGTGGAGCCAGCGGCAGGAGGCGGCAGCGGCAAGCCGGACGGCGCGGGACGCGGAGCCGGCGCGGAACAGAGGCGACGCTCGCGGGCCGGGATGCGGGCTCGAGCTGGTCTGGGGACGTTGGAGGCCGATTTGACCGGATCCGGTGACGGGCGACGACGGCGGCGAGCTGCATCCTGGGGAGGGAGCGGCGGCGGCCTGCATCCTGCGGAGGGAGGCGGCGGCGGCTTGCGTCCTGCGGAGGGAGGCGATGGCTGCGGCCGTGGAGGTAGAGACGGCGGCCCGTGTCCTGCGTAGGGAGCGTCGGCGGCCTTGGAGGGAGCATTGGCGGAGTCTTGCGTCGTGCGGAGGGAGGGGCGAAGGTGGCCCGTGGAGGGAGCAGCGTCGGGCATGCTAGTCGGCTGCGGAGCCCATGGGGAGGGTCTGGGCTGCATGGAAAAAAAGTTGAGGGACTTTTTTGCTTTTAACCCAAACCGTTACGCCACGTAAGCAAAAACAGGGACCCATCTGTCATAAACGCGCTCAAACGACTCTAATCCGCCGATCAGTGGTTTTTGCAAAAAGATTACTGAAGACATGGTGTTTTCTGCAAAAAAAATGTATTGTAGGGGTTTTCGCAAACCTTGCCTTCAAAGTGGTGGTTTTGTGCAATTTACTTCGGTCGACCAGGCAGCATAAAAATCGTCTCTTCTTCACGGACAACCATCCGTCGATCATTTGAAACTTCTCACCACGTCCAAATTCTCCTTTCTGTTTTCCCCTGACATTTTCCTCACATCGCAAAGCTTGAAACAGATCCGACAGACTTAAAGAAAAAACACAACACCTCTCTCTCTCTCTCGCAACAAGAAATGTATTTTTGCTGGCTTGGACACCAATAATGACTGACAAGTCTCTCTCGTGCACAAGTCTTGGAAGAAGACCGTAGACAGTAGCAGACAAAAGCACGTTCTATGAGCACTTTCCTGGAAACATCACACATCATCCACAGCCCGGACGCCATAGGGGCAGCCATGAGCCATGCCGCCATGGCCATACGTTGGAGACTTGGAGTGCTACCAAAGGCTTGCCTACTGTTTTGCAAAAAAAGAAAAGGAGGAAAAATAAGGGACCTGCCTACTGTAGCACTACTTTTGCCTTCGGCCATGGGCAGCACTACACTAGGAGCGGCAAGATACCACGGTGTCCAAGCCGAGGGCCGGGGTCAAACGAAACTGCCATCTCGAGGCCGCGACCAGACGCCAGTGTTTGCGTCAACGCGGACGGACGGCTTTGTTTCCTCCGTTCTTTAATTTTGCTGACGGTTTTACCCTCGGGCCGCGGCACAAATCAGAATGTCGTGCTCTACAGTGTACATTCTCTCGGGCACTTGTTTGGGAGATATTGGGGCTGTTTGGATCCCAGCCTAAGCTTGCCACGCCTAAGGTGAGGCGTGCCACAGCCCCTCAGGGCATCTTCAGCCGCGCCCTCAAGAAGGCCTCCCCAGTTGATTTTTTCGCGCCGGCGCCGAAAAAACGGCCCAGTCGCGTCTCCAGGAGCCCGTTTTTCGCCGGCTTGGGCCGAAAACAGCATCGGCGGATCCAGCCCGAACCCGGCGCGAGTTGTTTTGGCGCGAAAAAGCCGCGGGCCAGCCGCGTCAGCGACTCGGCGCCTCGTCTCCCCCCAACGGCCTCGGTTTCCGTGGGAAATCAATGGCAAGGCTGCCGCCGGTCAGCCTTGCTATTGATTCCTTCACGGGCGGCGCTTCACGGGACGGCGCCGACGCCTCCCCTCCCTCGCACGCGTACACACGGCGCGGCCCCGCTATAAAAGACGGCGGCCTCCACTCCACTCTCTCACTCCACACCAGCCCGCCCGCCCCGCCGCCGTCCAGCCCTCTCTCTCGCCTCTCCCGGCGCCGCCGCCATGGCGTAACGCTTCCCGAGACGAGGCGGCGGCAACGGCTTGCCGCCGTTCGCTCCGCTGCTCGAGTCTCGCTCTGTTCGTGGCGGCCGCATCGTCATCAACGAGGGCGGCCGGCGCGCCTCCTCCTCGTCGGCTCCTCCGCGCTTCGTCAAGCCAAAGACGGAGACGGGGCTGGCGCCGGTGAAGACGGAGCCGGGGCTGTCGCCGGTGAAGGGGGAGTTCGTCGACGATGACGCGGCCCTAGAATGGGCGTGCCAGGACTCCATTGCGATGGAGAAGGCGCGCCGGGAGAAGGCAAAAGAGCGCCAACACGCCGCCCTGCGCCGCTTCGAGGAGCGCCGACGCGGCCGCGACGAAGACGGAGTCGTCGTCCTATGCGACAGCGATGACGACGCGCCGACGCCAGTCCACCATGGCGACGTCGGGTCCAGTCGGGGCGTCCGCGTCAAGGAGGAGAAGGCCGACGACGACGATGGCGGCGACGGCGGCGACGACTTCAGCCCCCTTTTTTTAGATTAGCTTAATGTAATGAAAATGGGCGAATTTGGCCGAAATTCGCCATGTTTAGCCGAAATTTAACTACTCTTTGTCATAACTTCGCCGAACGCCCCCCCTTTTTTTTAAAACACTGCTGGGGGGCCTTAGGGGCCGACGGTGGCGACGACTTCGCCAGTGGCCTTTCTTTCGTTGGCTCACCCCTCAGCGGCTTTTAGACGCCTGGGGCCAACGGCTGGAGATGCCCTTAGGCGTGCGTTTGGTTCTGGACAAAAATTAGGCTCGCCACAACGCCAAGGGTCGTCCGCCGCTGAAATTTCGCCAAAAAGTGTGGTGCTCGTTTCGCCCGCCACACTCGCCGCGGCGCGCCAACTGAGCCGCAAAAATCCCCGCGAACGATAAAAGTCACCGCTTCCCTGTTCGTCTTCAGTCCAAAAATCCCCCACCCCTTCAGTCTTGACCCAATGGCTGAGAGCCCTTCTCTCTCCCCTTCCAGATCCAGCTGAGGAAGTCCATGCGGCCGCACTCGATCTGCTCCTCCTGGTACGAATCCTCATCACCGCAGCATCTATCTCCTCCATCTCCTCCATCTCCTCTATCTCACCACGTCAGATTCATCTTATACATGCAGATCTGGGCGTCCTTGATTTTCTCAAGGGAAAAATATCAGCTTTCTTCCCTGATTTGTGGGATTTCCCGTTGCTTGTTCCTGTCCTTGTTGCATCCAGACTAGGAACTTCCATCTCATAGTGAAAGGTCAACTATTTGTTAAGAGGAAAGGTAACACCGTAATCCCCCTTTGCAATTGTTGCATGCTTGTACGAGTGAGATTTTTTAATGCTATTATTGTTTCAATAGATGGACCAAAGAACATTATGCTTACAATATTACATGCATTATTATCACTACTACATGTGGAGGAGAAGATTGCTTGCTGCCATTATTGTGTGCTTAGGGATGTACTGTACAAGATTAATGTCCAAAAAAGAAGAGAAAATCTATAACTTATGCTCCCATGTTTGAACGAGATGTTGAAAGGATGTCACGCCTGAACCGTATGTATTATGGAACCGAGGCTAATTGCATAAGTGAGCTGCGCATGCGGAAATTTGTTTTTCACAAATTGTGTGCCAACCTGAGACATCGTGGTCTACTGGTAGATACATTCCATGTAACTGTGGAGGAGCAAGTTGTCATGTTCATCCATGTTGTGGGTCATAACTGGAAAAATAGATCAATTGGTTTCGAGTTTTATCGATCGGGCGAGACTGTTAGTAGGTACTTCAATGCTGTTTTAGATGCCCTGTGTCTCCTTGCTCGTGATGTCATATGCATCAGAACCATCGAAACACATTCCAAGATAGCAAGTAGCTCCAGATTTCACCCTTACTTTGAGGTACATCCAAAATTATTCACAAGTATCTGCAATGTATTTATAGGTTCCATTCAGTCTGTTTGAAACTAGTTCTCTCTTTTCGTAGGGATGCATAGGAGCTCTAGATGGTACTCATATACCGGCATGTGTGCCAATCCACATGCAAGATAGGTTTAGGGGTAGAAAGTCCTTTCCCACACAAAATGTGCTAGCAGCCGTTGCTTTTGACCTAAGATTTACATATGTTCTTGCTGGATGGGAGGGATCAGCTCACGATTCTTATGTGCTCCAAGATGCCCTATCACGTCCCAATGGCCTTAAAATACCAGAAGGTGGGATTCTAACCCATGGCTTCAAACTGAAACTTTCTTTAGTTCTTAGCTAATGTGTTAGCATCATCATGATGTAGGTAAATATTTCCTAGCGGACGCGGGATATGCTGCAAGACCCGGTATACTACCCCCATATCGTGGTGTCCGATATCACCTAAAGGAATATAGGGGAAGTAGAGAGCCTGAGAACCCAAGGGAGTTATTCAACCATCGCCATTCCTCACTTAGAACAACCGTCGAAAGAGCATTTGGTACCTTGAAGAATCGATTTAAAATATTTGCAAGTCAGCCATTCTTCCCTCTAAAAACACAAGTAAAAATTGTGTTTGCTTGTTGTGCGCTCCATAACTGGATCCTAGATAATGGTCCTGATGAGTATGTCTATGATGATGCTACTTGGTACTCGGCCCTTCCACGGAGTAGACGACACCGTCATGACGTTTACCATGAGAGCCAGGCATGGGCACACAAAAGGGATGTACTAGCTCAAAAAATGTGGGAGGATAACTTAGCAGCTCGAGATCAAGATTATTAAGAAGTTAGTATGTAAGGCTGATGTTGATGGGTTTTATTTTAGGTTCCATTCAGTCTGTTTGAAACTAGAGTTCTGCTTTATTTCTTTGTATCAAACATGAGTGCTATTTTGTTACATTTGCTCGTTATGTATGTGATTCATGTGAAACTATGTTGGTTGTACCTCTGTAAACTTATATCACTTATTTTATCTTTAGTAAATTGTTGGCTGTTTCATGCTTATATGCCTCACCTATTATCTTTTAATTAAAATGGCTCAATGTATGAGAAACAACGATGGACAAGGGAAAGGGGAAGGCTGATGGTGATGGGTGCTCTCATGAGAGGACTATTTCTTGGGCTGATGATCAGACCAAGTTTATGTTGGATTGGTGCATCGAATACATGAAGGAACAATATGCGGGATTTAGGTTCAGGAAGCATCATCTTATGAAGTGTGCTGATGCTTTAAATAGAAAATTTGCTATGGGGGTGACACTTGCTCAAGTTGATCGTCACTTCAGGCACTACAAAGAAAATTGGAAGTACATTGCCGCCGCAATTAGCAAGAGTGGCAATGTTTTTGATGATATTAGATGTGTGGTAACTATCTCCGAGTCTGAAAAGTCTTGCCTCAATGTACGTATAATTTAGTTTCTTTTTGAAACTTAATATGGCTAATTTAGTTAGGATCTTAATTTGTGTGTGCTTGTCATGCAGGATAGAGCAAGGCGCTTGCTTTCTAAGCCCATCAAGTTCTACCATGAGATGCAGGAGCTATTCACAGGCACTAGTGCTGATGGTTCTTTGGCCATGGACCAGCATACATGCACAATTGATTCTGATGACTCGGACAATGATGAAGGGTTGTATGACCTCAACTGCTATCCACAGTATGAGGGCCCTCTTGAGGAGGATTCTGACACTTTGCCAACAACACATTGTCCTAAAAGACCTCCAGTACCTGCAGGTGGTGATAATTCATCATCTAGCACTACCCAAGTTGGTAAGAAGCGCCCAAGAGGTAGCAGGTCACCTACTAAGAAGCCACTAAAAACCAAGAGTCGTTTCGTGGAGTCCGCTGAAGAAATCAACTCTACATTGAGGTCACTCCACTAGTAGAAAAAGGGTCAAACGTGCAGCACATTAGTGCCGGTTTGTATTAGAGCCGACACTAATGTATACATTAGTGCCGGTTCGAACGGATTTGCATTAATGCCGGTTCGTGTTGAACCTTTAGTACCGGTTCGTGGCACGAACCGGTACTAAAGGGTGGTGGCGAGCTGGCGTCATGCGGGGCTTCACGATCACCTTTAGTACCGGTTCGTGGCACGAACCGGTACTAAAGGTTAGATTTAGGACGGTTCGTGCCACGAACGGTACTAAAGGGTATGACCTATAGTGCGGTTCGTGCACAAACCGCACTATAGGGCAATTTCGCATCCGATGGGAAAATGTAAACGGCTATAACTTTTGCATACGATGTCGGAAAAAACGTATAATATATCAAAAATTCAGCACGAAAATCCGTGATCCGATGGAGACAGCCTACTACCGATTTGGAATTATTTAGAATCCTCAAATTCCAAAAGGAAAAAGATATGGTTAAATAATTTCAGTTTTTAAAAAATTTGGTTAAATCTGGTCAAACTACTTATTCAAGAAGTATTAATGTTACTACATAATTATTCATGAATATTAGTGTTACTAAATAATTATTTCAATTTTTTGAATTTTGGTCAAATCTGGTCAAACTATGGTTAAACTGTGGTCAAGCTATGGTCAAACTTATTCAAGAAATATTAGCGTTACTAAATAACTACTGTTTTTTAGAATAATAGTTTCAAACTCAAACGGTGAAATGTGTGACTTAATGCTCAAGCTAAACTCCTGAGGGTTAATAGGATTAACATCTTACTATTGTCAGGAAAACAACAAGTGCAGACTCGGAAACGAAGGAGAATAGAACCCGAAAGTTAAGCGTGCTCGGGCTAGAGTAGTGAGAGGGATGGGTGATCGGTCGGGAAGTTAGATGATTTGGAATGAGTGATCCACACTTGAGCAATTAAGAGAGGTGATTAGAGACTAAATCATCAAATAATTCAGAAAAATTAAAAATCGAAAAAAAAATCTAAATTTTTTTCCAAAATTTTCAGAAAAAAATTAAAAAAAAAACCTTTAGTGCCGGTTGGTAACACGAACCGGTACTAAAGGTCCCCCATACCGGGGCGCGAGCTCACGCCACGTGGTGGCACTTTAGCGCCGGTTCGTGCCGAACCGGTACTAAAGGGGGGGGGCCTTTAGTGACGACAAATTAGTGTCGGTTATGTAACCGGCACTAAAGGCCCTTGAACCGGCGCTAAAGCTCCGTTTTCTACTAGTGCTCCATCAATCCCTTGCTGCTGCTCCTCCTCCAATGCCCCAAGTTGTTGATCCTTATGCTAGTTTATGGAAGAGGTTGGAGGAACTCCCAATTACCACAGATCAAAGAATTATTGTTGGTGTGCACTTATCTTGCAAGGACAATGAAGGTTTGCGTGGTTGGTTATGCAGTGCAAGTGACAAAACTTTTGAAACTTGGGTTTGCAAGTTCTTTGCTGACAAAGATCATGTTTATAGCAACCTGTGAAGTTATCTAGTTGCTAACTTGTCATGTCTAGAAGTTGGCAACTTGTGAAGTTTAGAAGATGGCAACTTTTGGTATTTAGGAGATGAACTTGTGCTACGGCTACAACTTTTGGGAAGTAGATCTTTTGATGTGAGGTGAAACACTTTAATGTAACTTGGCCAGAACTTGTGCTATTGCTATGGCTATCACTTGACTTTATAATGATGGACGGAACTTGCACGTATCTATCTTATTTTCTATCTTGATTATGAGTTTGTAGTTTTGAATTATTTTGTACAGATGGGGCTAACAGAAAATGCTCCATGTTATTTTTTATGGTTATTATTATTGCGACAAAATTTACTTACGTTTACTGGAGCATGTTGTAGTATGATTGCTTTGCAAGACAAATGGAAAGTAATCTCATCATTCCAGCAGTAAGGTGATTCTAACCACCTGTGGCAGGAAACCGTGGCAGGAAACCAAATACAAACCATAACTTTTTGCCAAACATTTGTGGAAGCCATCCAAACACACGCCACACAAAACCTGCCACACCTAACCTGAGGCATGGCTACCAAGCAAACAGTTTGATTTTGCCACACATTATGGCAAGCCACAGGTATGGCTAGTACCTCACCTTAGGTGTGGCAATTTGAGTCTTCAACCAAACAGCCCCATAAAGTCAGTCACGATGAACAGAGCAACATCGTGTACTGATGCACCGCACGCGACCGAAGAATCACAAAAGCACCCTCGGCCGGGGAGACGATCTACTCGTCTGCCATCGAGAACACCTGTCGACCGACCCAGCAGCACTTTTTCTCGAAGTGGCGTCAGACGTCAACATCGCATATGGTAGGTGTCTCTTCGCGCACGGCTGCTGCTGCTGAAGTTGACGAGCGTCCCGATCGTCCGGCACATGTTTGGTTGACTCAGCGTGGAAGTAATATTTTTTTTTGAAGGCATCATCGGCGGTGAGAGCCGGGCCAGGAGAAAGAAACACCGATATCGATTGTTTGCAAGCAGCGCACCGATGATGGAGTACGTTGCTTGGGTTATACTCAACCTCGCCCCCACTCCAACGTACGTAGTGCATGCATACGTGCCGTGTGTTTGTTTGCATCTTTCGTGCTGCTAAATGTGAATCCTTGTATTTTAAGTAGTTGTCTGAGCATCAGGTACGGGAACATATACCCCATAAAACATCATGAAACAACATACTAAGCCAATCTGTGTCAAAAAGGAACAACTACCTGGCAACGGACAACTACTAAGCTAATCTATGTCAGAAAATTGGAACATGATTAACTATTGGAGCATCACTGGAGCATATGCTCCATCCATGTAAAAGAGAAATATTCGCCTTCCTTTATGGAAATAATTTCACAAAAAAAGAAACATGATCACGTATAAGGAATTTTCTCATTAAAGATATGTTTACATAACATGATTGTTAACGTTAGCCTATAGTGCGGCACCCAATCAGGCGTGATCAATTTAGAAATGAGAACATGGGTCGCTGCTTCCGGGAAAGTTCGGAGAGGCTCTTTTCTTTTCAGATCCCCAGATGATTCTACAACAGGTCTGCTAAAGCTAGTGTTATTAGCATGATAATGAGCTGCTAGAAGCAGTTTCTTAATCCAGCTGGGAGATGTGAGTGGAGGCTCTGTCTAGCTTAACTAATCCCATGGACCACAATTTTTTTTAAACTTGTAGTTGTTTACGTATATTGCTTGTGGGATACGGAGAAATGGTTAAAGATACATCCATTTACGGACACTAATTTTACCACTGGAAATATATTTGTCTGCAATTGGTCAGCTGAAATTCATATAGAATTTGTATGTCAAGTCACTCTATCATCGATATATAGAAGACCACACATCTAACTAATGTGTGAAGCTGGATGGCCGTTACAAGAATTTAACTTTTAAATGCTACTACTAGTTGGACAATTTCGATGTTACAAGTCTTTTGTCAACATACACAATAAATTATTTACGTGAGCACCAAGTTGTGCCAACCACATTTTGCTTAAAGCTACGGATTTAGAGTTCAGACCTGTTCTCATGTTGCTTTCGCATAAGTTTTTTGGACAACATTCATACAAGTACATAGCCGGTTGAATGTTGGACCATGTTCCTTCACGACGCATATATTCTGGTTTCTTCACCAAGAAATACATGTATATATTTCTGAAAAGTAGTACACCTAGAGAGCCCTTTTTTCTCCATTTCAAAGAAATTATAGGATTATTGTAACAACGGCGTGCAATGTTAAATAGGACCTCTGGTCAATCGGACAAAGTGGAATGATTTGGTCGAGGTTTTTTTGTGCGAGTAATCAGCCTACTAGCATCCACAATGTATGAAATTTGCTGCCTCTAAGCATTCTCTCTCCTTCTAGAGGCAACCTCTATAGTCTGTACACCGCAACAATTGCCTCTCTTTTTTTTGCGGAAGAAATCAAATCTAACAAAAAAATGAGATAGAAACGCCACTAACCTTGGAGGAAGAAAGAAGAGAGGCAAGGCATGAAGTGGTGGATCATTTTCTCATTCTAGTTTGGTGACTAGTCCCGTCCTTCCAACCTCGAGTGTGTAAGAATGTGGCCATGTGCATGTGCCAATTACTTTGTACCTAGAAGAAGCAGTATGCAAAATGCGTGCATTGGCAAATTATTGCCCTGATGGCCTCTGAGTTCCATTGTCCTATCAGGTCGAGTTGCTTGCAGGAGAAACATTTGAGCAATTTTGGAAACTGATGTGATGTAACAAAAAAAGGCCGCTAATGCCTTTATCGTACGGAGGCCATAGGTGGCCGTACAGAAGGTGAAACATGAACCGAAGGCATTATTTTACAATCCATGAACTGGTCAGTTTAAGAGACATGATGATGCAAGAAGCCAAGAGCAGGTGAGTTTTGACAGTGATTCAACAGCCACGATGAGGCTTTCATGGCTACAACTATCCGCCGCCTGAATCCAGATCGCCCAACACTAGCCAGCACAGTACGTGTCGTCTCATATTTTGCTATCGCTCAATGGATCCAAACTGTAAGAAGGTAATAAGTGATCGACCAGCACAAATGTGACTTGAGCAAGCGTGACTGCGTGAGGCGGATGGGGTGAAAAACACAAAGGTGACGTCCATCATGCATCCAAGCAGTAGTTAGTTAATTAATTAAAGGTAGTCAATGAGATGGAACCGCTAATGTGAATCGTGGATCTAAATTGGTTGGTACGGTGTAGTAATAACTAAGTAAAATAGGCATGTTGAGTATCGTTCTCTACAGAAGAATGGAGACAGCTATACAGATCGGTCTCTGTGCGAGATCTTTGATCTTTGGTGCGGGTAATCTGGTGATTAAAGGCCGGGCTGATAAAAGTGCATGCGATCTGAACGCAGAAGCCTAGAATGATCTGATCGATCTGTGGTTCGATGTTGTCTCCCCACCCTCTCCTTCGCGCCAGCTTCCTTTTTTTTTGCGGGGGAAAAAAAAAAAAGGAACCCCGAAGATCGGCTGTTAAGAGTGCTAACATGCTACAACCAACAGGTAGTATGATTAGGGACGAGACTTGCCTGCTCCTCTGGCGTCGCCCAGTGTGCTTCCGCATACGTGGCTTGATTTGATTGAAACAAAATAAGACCCAACCCCCTCTTTAAAATCAGAAGAAAGATGATTAGATTAGAAAGAAAAAAAAAAGACAGTCGTAGAATGATGTAAGAGTACGGATGGAAGCATGATGAGGGAGCATGCAAGCCGGATCCTATGATTAGTGGCCATCAATCAAAAGCTAACGAGATATCGGGAAGCTTCCCGTTGGAGCTCGTCGACCGTACCTTGCTGTAACATTTGTACGGACGTCGTATTGCTTGCGTACGGACGTACCACATGGTCCCCCGGTGGTAGTAATACGGAACAGTTTGCTCTAGTAGCAGCTAATTATGCGTGGATTATGTACAGATCGCGAGCACGTGACGTGGGCGACAGAGTGAGGCCAGCCAGCTCACGAAGCACGCGCCGCAGTGCCGTGCCTGTCCGGATCAAAACCAACAAATCGAATAAAAATCACCCGGATGAACGAGCGGTGGCAGATTTGGCCGGACAAAACGTATATGTGAACTGTCAGAGAAGACAACTATCAGTGCGGGTTGACAGGATCATACTCCTTGTTGGTGGCTGTTTTTTTTAGAACGAAGACACTAGATGTGTCCGGCTTTAAATTAATAAAGCCCACAACTAGGCAGCGCATCAGACATAGACTCGGACAAACGAAACGAGCACGGAGGCTCAAGGCCAGCGCCAACACAGAGTTCACGGAAGTTTAACACCTGACCAAACGAAGTACGCAGCGGATGCTATTACATGGCTCTTAGCCAGAGCTTAGAGCACGCAGGCTCGCTCGATCGCAGGGCAAAAGGACCACTATCATGACGAAGAAGTGGCGAGAGGCTCCCTAGCCAAAACGTAGACATGTCGCAGACGATCTTGGGCTTGCTTTAGTTTGTCAGCATCCTTGCGCCTCGCCAACGGACTCCACTGCTGCAAGAAGAGGTTGCATTTATAGATGATGTTAGCTGGGTGCGTTGGCAAGATACCCTCGATCGCTAGTTTGTTCCTGGTGAGCCAAAGAGACCATGCCAAGGCTCCAAGATAGCTCCAAAGCATGCAGTTGTTGCCCTTTAGCAGAAGCGACGATGGCCGCTAGATCAGTGGCCGAGCGTGGGTTCCAAGAGGTGTTAGCTGCAGCGCGGACCGCTCTCCAAGCAAAGCAAGCTAACGGGCAGCGGAAGAAAACGTGGTTCGCATCTTCCTCGACGTTGCAAACCGCACACATACCAGTCGACGGACTAGCCGAGGTGGGCAGTCAGTTGCAAAACAGCTGCAAAAGAACACCTTAATATTAAGCGGGAGGCGAGCGGTCCATAAGCCTTTTGACACTAGGAAGGACTGGCTCTGGCACAACTTTCGGTACAGAGATTTGTCCGAAAACTTGCTTGAAGGGGTCAGGGACTACGCCACGGTGTCCTCGGACATGGAAAGCAACACCGGCGCAATGAGATCAAGCAAATCCGCTAGGTGAGCTTGTTCAGTTCCCGTTAACTCGCGTCGGAAGAAAATCGCTGGCGGGGAGGAGGCAAGCGCCGTGGCAACGCTCATCTCCGGGTTGACCGCCTAGACGTAGAGGTCCTGGAATTCGGACCATAGGGGTTGGGATCCCACCCAATGATCCAACCAAAACCGGGCCGAACGGCCGTTGCCGATGGAGAACTTGACTCCCAGGGCGAAGGCCGGCTGAACCGCTTGAAGGTCATTCCAGAAAGGGGAACCCCTCGCCACTCCTTCGAAAAAATTCCCAGACGGGAAGTACTTTTCACGTAGCAGATCAACCCACAGGCCCGTCGCCCCCTGCGACAGCTTCCATATCCACTTACACATCAGCGCAATGTTGAGAATTCTGGTGTTCGTGATCCCTAGCCCTCCCTGGGCCTTGGACGACACACCGCATCCCATCGAACCATGTGATATTTGCGCTTGGGTCCGCTCCTTCCCAAAAGAAACGGGACCGGGGTGTGTCCATCTTGGCATGCACCCCTTCTGCCAAGAGGAACAGCCCCATAGCGAATTGCGGCAGCGAGGAGAGGCTCGCATTCGTGAGCACCAACCTAGCTGCGGAGGAGAGGAACTTTCCCTCCACGGGCATACCGCCCTCCCACCTTGGTCCATAGCGGAGCCCAGACGTTGATCGTAATACGCTTAGCGTCTAACGGAAGGCCCAAGTATGTAAACGGGAGTTTTCCTAACTTGCAATTCAGCAGGTCCGCAACGCGCTTACTATCTTGCACATCCATGCCCATAGACATCACTTCACACTTGTGAAAATTTATTTTAAGACCCGACATGAGTTCGAAGCTAATGAGCAGTGCTTTGACCGTTGCAATGCTGTGCAGGTCGGGTTGGAACAATAATAACGTATCGTCTGCGTATTGCAAGTGGGATACCCCCCCTGGGATGAGGTGTCCCAACACCCCTTTTATGTGGCCAGCCTCCGCGGCTTTCCGCAACATGGCAGCCAGAGCGTCGGCGGCGAAGTTGAACAAGAGCGGAGACATGGGGTCGCCTTGGCGCAATCCGCGCTTGCTCCTGAAGAAGTCCCTACTTCTCCGTTAACCGAGACCGCAGTTTGGCCACCCGAAACCAATTGCATGACTCGATGGACCCATACCGGCGAGAAGCCCCTACTGGAGAGGACCTGCCGAAGGAAATCCCAGTTGACGCGGTCGTAAGCCTTCTCGAAATCTAATTTCAAGAGGATCGCCAGTTCGTGTGTGCGTCTAAGCTCGTGAAGGGTCTCTTGTAAGGCTAACGGACCCTCGAGGATGTTCCTACCGCGAATGAACGCCGATTGCGAGCGACTAATTATGCGATGAGCGATCGGCGAGAGCCTGGTGGCGCAGCCTTTTACGCATATTTTGAACTGGACATTAATGAGTGCAATGGGTCTATACTGCCGAATGTTGTTCGCGCCAGGCACTTTCGGAATAAGCGAGAGCACACCATAGTTAAGCCTAGCGATGTCCACAAAGCCGCGCATAAAGCCGTTGCACACCTTAAAAATAGGGCCATGTAGCAGTGACCAGAAATGCTTAAACATCGCCACCGGCCACCCATCCGGGCCAGGGGCCGTGTCGGATTTCATGCTAAGCAGAGCGTCGTCGATTTCCTTAGGGAGGAACGCAAGCCCCAGCTCCTCGTTCTCGCTATCTAACACCTGTTGAGACGGAAGCCACACGTCCGCACGCAGGCGCGCTCGCTATGCCTCATTCGTCCCCATTAGACTCATATAGAAGTCATAGATGTGGTGGGAAATCTCTGATTGCTGAAGCAGAAGCCCCTGCTCCGTCTGCAGCCTTAGGATTGAGCATTTCCTGCGCCGGCCGCTCGCATACGCGTGGAAGTACTTAGTGTTCGCACCACATTTGAGCGTCCACTTGAGGCCTCCTCTACTGTAACGCCCTCGATGCGGCTATATCTCCCACGTGTCGAAGCACGACTTAGAGGCATAACCGCATTGAAAGCAATGTCGCAAGTGAGGTAATCTTCGCACAACCCATGTAATACATAAGGGAAAGAGATACATAGTTGGTTTACAATCGCCACTCCACACAATTACATGAATACAGCATTACATCATCCAGATACAATCAAGGTCCGACTACGAAACCAAAATAAAAGAAGAACCCCAAATGCGACAAAGGTCCCCGATCGACCCCAACTGGGCTCCACTACTGATCAACTAGAACGAAACAACACAAAGGACAAGATCTTCATCGAGCTCCTCCTTGAGCTTGGTTGCGTCACCTGCACGGTAACATAGGCACCTGCAAACTGGTTTTGGAAGTATCTGGTGAGCCACGAGGACTCAGCAATCCCATTACCATGGGTATCAAGACTAGCAAAGCTTAATGGGAAAGGAAGGGGTAAAGTGGTGAGGTTGCAGCAGCGACTAAGCAAGTATGGTGGCTAACCAACGCAAATAAGAGCGAGAAGAGAAACAAGCGGAACGGTCGTGAAGCTAGAAATGATCAAGAGGTGATCCTGAACACCTACTTACGTCAAACATTACACAAAAACCGTGTTCACTTCCCGGACTCCGCCGAGAAGAGACCATCACGGCTACACACTCGGTTGATGCGTTTTAATTCGGATCTGGTGTCAAGTTGTCTACAACCGGACATTAACAAATTCCCATCTGCCACATAACCGCGGGCACGGCTCTCGAAAGTTTATACCCTGCAAGGGTGTCCCAACTTAGCCCATGACAAGCTCTCGCGATCATCGAAGGAATAGACCTTCACCCAGGAAGACCCGATCAGTCTCGGAATCCCGGTACATCAAGACATTTCGACAATGGTAAAACAAGACCAGCAAAGCCGCCCGATGCGCCGACAATCCCGATAGGAGCTGCACATATCTCGTTCTCAGGGCAACACCGGATAGGTCAACCTACGAGTAAAACCAGCCCTTGAGTTGCCCCGAGGTGGCCCCATGATCTGCCGGTTCGGACCAACACTTAGACAAGCACCGGCCCGGGGGGGGGGGCTATAATGAAGATGACCCTTGGGTTAATTACTCCCAAGGGAAAAGTAGGTGGTGGTGAGGCAAATGGTAAAAGGCAATGTTGGGCCTTCTGGACAAGTTTTATTCAAAGCGAACTGTCGGGGGTCCCATAAATCACCCGACGCGTTAGGAACGCAAAATCCGGGAACATAACACCGGTATGACGGAAACTAGGGCGGCAAGAGTGGAACAAAACACGGGCATAAGGCCGAGCCTTCCACCCTTTACCAAATATATAGATGCATTAATAATATAAGAGATATTGTGATATCCCAACATAAACCCCTGTCCACCATGGAGAAATCTTCAACTTCACCGCAACTAGCAACGCTATAAGAGGGCTGAGCAAAGCGGGACCATAGCCAAACAATGGTTTGCTAGGAATGGTGTCAAAGGTTAGAGGTTCATGGCAATATGGGATGGCTGGACAAGCAGGTAATAGGTAGCGCAAAGCATAGCGAAAGAACGAGGCAACTAGCATAGCAATGATAGTAGTGAGATCCAGGTAGCGGTCATCTTGCACGAAATCCGCAAGGAAGAAGAACGAGTCCATGAAGAAGACAAACGGACGCAGTCGAACGAATCCTCACAACTCCGGAACGAAACCGAAGCTATCGAGAGAAGCAAACCGGAAGGAAGCAAACAACATAGTAAACACACAAGCATAAGCATGTTATGATGCACAAACAAGTATGATGCATGTCCGGTTTAATGAGGCATGGCATGGCAAAGTGCGGCAAACAATACTACAAGTTAAGTGGAGCTCAATATGCAACGAGTTGCATATTGACAAAACACCACATGCAATTATTTAGTTTGATCTCGTTTAAGCTAGCAAACAATATTAAATGTTGATTAACATGGCAAGGGGTGAAGCATAATTAAACTACCTAGCTAGGCAATTTTAAATGAGGCCGGAACACAAACAACAAGTCCGGAAAATCCCCATGTGCATATTTATGGATTCGGTACTGTTCTGCCCTAAACACAATTTTAATGTTGTTAAACAGGAAAATAAAGTGGACCAGGTTAAACTAGGCATTTTTCCACCCCATTTACATATAAAGAACATTTAAAACCGAGCTACGGTTATTTAGTTATGAAATAAATCATTTTAGCATGACATTTGAGCAAATTTAAACAAACAGCATTTTAAACATTTTTAACAGGGATGAAAGTGGCAAAATATTAAACTAGACGAAAAACTAAGCATTTTACATGTTTGAATCATTTTAATCCGATGCACGGTTTGTGAGATATTAAATGCATGATCATGAAGGGTTTTTCTGTAAAACAGTAATACTCTGGAAATTGGACAAAATCGCAGAACCAGGAAAAAAACAACACGGGCCGAATCTGAATCGCTGGCCCAACATGAGGAAAAAAAACAAGGAGGGGCGCTGGGGCTTCTCACCCAGTGGGCCTTGCCCCGTCGGAGAGGAGTCAGGCTGGTGGAGAGGCTGGGCCTGAGGAGAAGCTGGGCCGGAGGGGGGCCCACGAGGCCCATGCGGGGCGAGGCAAGCGGAACGACCGGTTCCCCGCTCGCCTCGAACAGGGACGGCGGCGGCGGCTTCCGGCTCCGGCGAGGGACGGCGCTCCGGCGAGTGGGGCAAGACCGAAGGGCCGGGAACGGGCGGATCCGGCCCCGGGGGTCTCGGATCCGGCGAAGGCGGCGAGCATCGGGCTCCTCAGGCGGCGGTGGAGCTCGGCGGCGGCAGATTAGGGCAGGCGGTGGCTGGAGGCGAGGTCGGCGGGAGGCGGGCGGCGCGGCGGGCGTGTGGCGCGTGGAGGAGGCGGCGGTGTGGAGCGGCGCTGGCTGGTCGTGGTGGCGGAGGCGGCCGTGGCAATGAAGCCGAAACGGCGGAGAGCTGTGTGGTGGCGTATGGGCGCAGACGGCCGGCGGCTCGGGCCCGGTCGCCCACGGTGGTCGGATCCGGGCTCAGACGAACTGGCGGCGAGGCAGTGGCGCTGTGCCGATGGTCTGGGCGGCGGCGATTCGTCGAACAGTGGCGGACATGTCCGATGGCGCAGAGGAGGTGGGATCTAGGGTTTCGGGGGTTTGGACTGCGAAATTTCGGGGGAGGGGGTAATTTATAGGTAGAAGGAGCTAGGAGAGTCCAAAAGAGGAGTGGTTTTCGGCCACACGATCGTGATCGAACGACCGAGAGCATGGAAGAGACTTAGATGGGTTTTGGGCCACTTTGGAAGGGGTGTTGGGCTGCAACTCAAAGAGGGCTTTACGGTTACCCGGTTAACCGTTGGAGTACCAAACGACCTCCAAATGGCACAAAACTTGACATGCGGTCTACCGGTGCTATACCAAGGCCGCTTGGCAAACCTCGGGCCATTCCGAGAAAGTTTAATACCCGCACAAGAGAAGAGGCAAAAGGGGGACGCCGGAGGACATAGGAGCGCCGGATTGCAAAACAGACAACGGGGAAAAGGTTCGGATGCATGAGACGAGCATGTATGCAAAATGAAATGCACATGATGACATGATAAAATGCAAATGATGACATGGCAAAGACGGCGAATAACTGGCGGACACCTGGCGCATCGGATCCGGGGCGTTACAACACTCCACCACTATGAGAGGATCTCGTCCCGAGATCTCGGATGGCACCGGAGGGAAAACGGAAGAGGAAGAGAAGAGGTAAAACTAAGTTGCTTCTTTGACGAACGAGTGAAACCACGAACCTTGAGAGGTTGAGCAATATGAAATGAAGAAAACAACGAAGATGAGCAAAGTTGAAAACAATCCGTTAGAAACGAGGAACAAGGAGTATTACGAGAACTTGAAGGTTGCAAAGATATGAATCAAGAGTTTAATGGACAAGATAGACTTTGAAACCACTCCGGTTAAAACAAGATGGGAGAGGAACAGGATTGAAATAATTTGGGCAGCACTCCGACTGTAAATGGAAGGAATTGAACATGAACTTGACAATTGAGAGGATACTTGATGAAATCAACAACACACTGCCTCCGGAATTGAAAGAATGGCACAAGGGGTAAGAAACATTACAAACCGCACTCCGGTTGAGAAGGGAGGCAAAACTTGATAAGATGAGAGAACTCGAATGAGAACACGACACTCCGGCTAAACGGATAAGCAAGGAAAATTACATGATAATTTACAAAATCAGATGATGGGTCGAAGAGAGTAACATCACAGTGCCTCTGCAACAAAAGAATAGAAGATAGATCACTGGAATAACAGAATGGAGAAGAAAAATGCCAACTTCTGCCACAAATGAGCTTGGAAAGCACCCTTGCAAGAAGGATAGAATAGAGTTGTTGGAAGACCAACAACGAAAAGAACAAGCTTGTAGTGGGCTTATGGAAACATCTCAACATTATGAGGTGACAACCCGCCACTAACAGAAACAATTGCTTGCTTGAGATTAACGAAGAGATGAAAGCTTGTTCCATCAAGATGGAAAAGAGATAACTTGGGTCATTAATAAGCACCAAAATAGCAATGTTCCTTAGGGAAGTCTTTAGGTGAAATATAACCCAAGATAACTCCAACAAAGGGATTGATGGATTTAAAATACCTCATTCTTGACAACATATGAATCATGAAACAAGAAGGAAATTGTCAAGAGTGACATAACACCACCTCAAAAGCTAAGGTAGAAGAATTGCACTTCGAAATGCAAGAAGAAGAAAACTTGAACGCCTCAAAACAAAACATGTGTTGAGCACCATGTTTATTTTAGAGTATAGCTTGGGGGATCATAACTTCGAGAGAAAACTTGAAGAACAATTGAACAATGAAAGAATCCTTGAGGAACCACCATGAAGAAACTCCGGTATACAAAAGGAATGAAAAGAAAGAGAAATTGAAAACACAAGGTGAATCCTTGCAATGATTTAGATGGATCTCCGTGATAATTAGAGCTTGGAACTCCGGGAAAAAGAGAAGATGAAACAAATGAAACCGAGAATTACTTCATCATGAACAATCTCCGGAAGAAAAGAATTGAATCACCTCGAGGAAATAAGAATAAGATTTATTGTATGCTTATCCTTCATCAAATTTAATTAATGACAAGCAACGGATTTGTCATACTACTTATTCCCGTAGAAAGGATTAAGAGGGATATAGCGCAAAACTTGAGGAAGTTTTCATGAACCACCAGTAGGATAGGAAAGAACGAATGAATTGATATGATAACGAAGGAAGTGAAATCTTGAACGAACCACCGTAAGAATTGAAAATGAAAGTAGCAAAGGCACAATTCACCGGGAAGAATTGGAAAACGAATGAAGATATTTGAGGGGATTTAGATACCTGAGAACGAAGAGAACATGAACTGATTAGAGGATATTTGAACGAATCACCGGTAAGATTTGGAGAATGATAGCTACACGCTGAGAATGAAGAATTATGACATGATGGCCTTCGGAGGAAAGAAATGGGAAACAACTCATGAAATGCTCGGATGGTGAAAAGAATTCTTACAATCGAAAACAATTATGAGAGGATGGCATCAGCTAGAACCATGAATCTTGAAGAGAATGGAGCAAGATTTAAGAGAAATCCTTCTTCGGTCTTCAAATGTTGAGAATGAAGATGAGAAACACCACCAAGAATTAATGAGGCACACCGGAAGAATCAAAAGCGAAGAGGTTGAGCCAACTATGAAAAGAATTTGAAAGATCTTGGAGAAAAGCATTTGACTAATGATAACTCATTCTTACGACAAACTTGGAAAAGAATTTGGGATAGCTCCGGAATAATTAGAAGAGTCAGGTAAGATCCTGGGAAAAGACCTGTGGGTTAGGGCCCACTCAAAAGAAACACCGTTGGAAATGATTTAAAAGAGATGTTGCACCGGTTGAATTAAATGACTTGAATGAGATACCAATCTCGAAAGAGCTTGAGCGAATGCAGAGTGGAAACACGAATCTTCGAGATATCTTGAGCACTCCAGAATAACAAATAGCGAGAAGTAGAATGATAATGAGGTGCACCGGTATGAGAAGACATTGAAATGAGGAAAAAGGTATGATCAACAAAACTTGACTTGAATCCACCGGAGAAGAGAAAGGAATGGGGAATGACGAACTAGTAGAACATCTTCATGGGAAATCACCGGATAAGAACATTGATTGAAAATAATGATGAGACTTCACATGAATAAATGCATACTTGATTAAGAAATCTATCCTTGAATAAAAGGGGTGGGAGGGTGGGGAAAACAAAGACAACTTGGGATGAACGAAAACAAACACCGTTGAGAAAACTTAGAATTGATCTTGCAGATGGGGAAAATGATGGGATCATCTCGAAGAGAAGCGCGCCGGTAGGAAAAGGAATTAACATGACAACCTCAATGATCAAAAGGGATTAACACTCACATAGAAATATGAGAACACCAATTAGGGAAGGTATGGATTCAACATTTGACATTGAAGCAACTCGAATACCACAAATAAAACAAAACAAAGGATTTGGCTTGCAGAATAAGCTGGAACAAATACATATGATAGAGATTTACCCAATCCCATATCATGCATCTGTCGGAAAGATATTCTAGGAGCTACTTGAATTCCCACCTATAAACTCCCGAAACTTTACGGTTATGCAATCTGGTGTTGGGGATCTGAGGAAGCAATATATCTCACCCAAACTAACAATACCTACATCCAAGCTATATCCATCCGTCAACACATAACCAAGAAACCTTCGAAATCGTGTACCTCAACCTTGAAAAGCATCCGTTATACGAGTCATGGCAATACTCCCGTACTCACCTCGAAGATTGGGTTAGCGGGTTATCTCACCAACAACGCATAAAAGAGATTTTCGATGTCGGCGTACTAAACTCGGTATTCGAATCGCAGCGATAAAATTATGACGACAACACCTCAGAGCTCAACTCCCCGGGACACCTCCAGTAAAAAAAACCCCTGCTGACAGGAGGCACCAAGACAATGTTGTCATCATAAAACCATCGGAACGATTCCAAGATACCCGCATGATCCTAAAAAAAAATTTAGTGAAATTTGAGAAGAGAAGAGTCAAAACTCTACGTCAGGATACCTCACCAGAGCGACGAAGGGACTGAGTAGTAAAAAGAATTCCTAACTCTCCGATATATATAATCCTAAATGACTCAAAACATTTTTCTAGACACAACTCGGCCGCTAAAAACGATCAAGCAATGGGGCTCCTAAGGTCGGGGAAGGCTCTGATACCAACTTGTAACGCCCTCGATGCGGCTATATCTCCCACGTGTTGAAGCACGACTTAGAGGCATAACCGCATTGAAAGCAATGTCGCAAGTGAGGTAATCGTCGCACAACCCATGTAATACATAAGGGAAAGAGATACATAGTTGGCTTACAATCGCCACTCCACACAATTACATGAATACAACATTACATCATCCAGATACAATCAAGGTCCGACTACGGAACCAAAATAAAAGAAGAACCCCAAATGCGACAAAGGTCCCCGATCGACCCCAACTGGGCTCCACTACTGATCAACTAGAACGAAACAACACAAAGGACAAGATCTTCATCGAGCTCCTCCTTGAGCTTGGTTGCGTCACCTGCACGGTAACATAGGCACCTGCAAACTGGTTTTGGAAGTATCTGGTGAGCCACGAGGACTCAGCAATCCCATTACCATGGGTATCAAGACTAGCAAAGCTTAATGGGAAAGGAAGGGATAAAGTGGTGAGGTTGCAGCAGCGACTAAGCAAGTATGGTGGCTAACCAACGCAAATAAGAGCGAGAAGAGAAACAAGCGGAATGGTCGTGAAGCTAGCAATGATCAAGAGGTGATCCTGAACACCTACTTACGTCAAACATTACACAGAAACCGTGTTCACTTCCCGGACTCCACCGAGAAGAGACCATCACGGCTACACACTCGGTTGATGCGTTTTAATTCGGATCTGGTGTCAAGTTGTCTACAACCGGACATTAACAAATTCCCATCGCCACATAACCGCGGGCACGGCTCTCGAAAGTTTATACCTGCAGGGTGTCCCAACTTAGCCCATGACAAGCTCTCGCGATCATCGAAGGAATAGACCTTCATCCGGAAGACCCGATCGGTCTCGGAATCCGGTACATCAAGACATTTCGACAATGGTAAAACAAGACCAGCAAAGCCGCCCGATCGCCGACAATCCCGATAGGAGCTGCACATATCTCGTTCTCGTGGCAACACCGGATAGGTCAGCCCACGAGTAAAACCAGCCCTTGAGTTGCCCCGAGGTGGCCCTGATCTGCCGGTTCGGACCAACACTTAGACAAGCACGGCCGGGGGCTATAATGAAGATGACCCTTGGGTTAATTACTCCCAAAGGAAAAGTAGGTGGTGGTGAGGCAAATGGTAAAAGGCAATGTTGGGCCTTCTTTGGACAAGTTTTATTCAAAGCGAACTGTCGGGGGTCCCATAAATCACCCAACCGCGTTAGGAACGCAAAATCCGGGAACATAACACCGGTATGACGGAAACTAGGGCGGCAAGAGTGGAACAAAACACCAGGCATAAGGCCGAGCCTTCCACCCTTTACCAAATATATAGATGCATTAATAATATAAGAGATATTGTGATATCCCAACATAAACCCTGTCCACCATGGAGAAATCTTCAACTTCACCTGCAACTAGCAACGCTATAAGAGGGGCTGAGCAAAGCGGGACCATAGCCAAACAATGGTTTGCTAGGAATGGTGTCAAAGGTTAGAGGTTCATGGAAATATGGGATGGCTGGACAAACAGGTAATAGGTAGCGCAGCATAGCGAAAGAACGAGGCAACTAGCATAGCAATGATAGTAGTGAGATCGAGTAGCGGTCATCTTGCACGAAATCCGCAAGGAAGAAAAACGAGTCCATGAAGAAGACAAACGGACGCTTGATCGAGCGAATCCTCACAACTCCGGAACGAAACCGAAGCTATCGAGAGAAGCAAACCGGAAGGAAGCAAACAACATAGTAAACACACAAGCATAAGCATGTTATGATGCACAAACAAGTATGATACATGTCCGGTTTAATGAGGCATGGCATGGCAAAGTCTGCAAACAATACTACAAGTTAAGTGGAGCTCAATATGCAATGAGTTGCATATTGACAAAACACCACATGCAATTATTTAGTTTGATCTCGTTTAAGCTAGCAAACAATATTAAATGTTGATTAACATGGCAAGGGTGAAGCATAATTAAACTACCTAGCTAGGCAATTTTAAATGAGTAGGAACACAAACAACAAGTCCGGAAAATCCCCATGTGCATATTTATGGATTCGGTACTGTTCTGCCCTAAACACAATTTTAATGTTGTTAAACAGGAAAATAAAGTGGACCAGGTTAAACTAGGCATTTTCCACCCCATTTACATATAAAGAACATTTAAAACCGAGCTACGGTTATTTAGTTATGAAATAAATCATTTAAGCATGACATTTGAGCAAATTTAAACAAACAGCATTTTAAACATTTTTAACAGGGATGAAAGTGGCAAAATATTAAACTAGACGAAAAACTAAGCATTTTACATGTTTGAATCATTTTAATCCGATGCACGGTTTGTGAGATATTAAATGCATGATCATGAAGGGTTTTACTCAAAACAGTAATACTCTGGAAATTGGACAAAATCGCAGAACCAGGAAAAAAACAACACGGGCCGAATCTGAATCGCTGGCCCAACATGAGGAAAAAAAATAAGGAGGGCGCTGGGGCTTCTCACCCAGTGGGCCTTGGCCCGTCGGAGAGAGTCAGTGGTGGAGAAAGGTGGGCTCGAGGAGAAGCTGGGCGGAGGGGGCCCACGAGGCCCATGCGGGCGAGGCAAGCGAACGACGGTTCCCCTTCGCCTCGAACAGAGGGCGGCGGCGGCTTGAGCTCGGCGAGGGACGGCGCCCGCGAGTGGGCAAGACCGAAGAAGGCCGGAGCAGGCGGATCCGGCCCGGGTCTCGGATCCGTGGCGGCGAGCATCGGGCTCCTGGCGGCGGTGGAGCTCCGCGGCGGGCGACAGTTAGGGCAGCGGTGCTGGAGGCGAGGTCGGTGAGAGGCGGGCGGCCGCGGGCGCGGGTGAGGCGAGGAGGCGGCGTGTGAGTGGGTGGGCTGGCTGGTCGCTGGCGGCCAGGCCGGTGGTGTGAAGTTAAACGGCGGAGAGCTTCAGTATGTGTGGCGTATGCAGACAGTCAGGCTCGGGCCCGATTCGCCCACGGCGGTCGGATCCAGGCCCCGAGAACTGGCGGCGGAGGCAGGTGGCGCTGCGCCCGATGGCTGCTTGGCGGCGGCGATTTCGTCGAACAATGGCGGACATGTCCGATGGCGCAGAGGAGGTGGGATCTAGGGTTTCGGGGGTTTGGACTGCGAAATTTCGGGGGAGGGGGTAATTTATAGGTAGAGGGAGCTAGGAGAGTCCAAAAGAGGAGTGGTTTTCGGCCACGCGATCGTGATCGAACGACCGAGAGCATGGAAGAGACTTAGATGGGTTTTGGGCCACTTTGGAAGGGGTGTTGGGCTGCAACTCAAAGAGGGCTTTACGGTTACCCGGTTAACCGTTGGAGTACCAAACGACCTCCAAATGGCACAAAACTTGACAGGCGGTCTACGGTGCTATACCAAGGCCGCTTGTCAAACCTCGGGCCATTCCGAGAAAGTTTAATACCCGCACAAGAGAAGAGGCAAAAGGGGGACGCCGGAGGACATAGGAGCGCCGGATTGCAAAACGGACAACGGGGAAAAGGTTCGGATGCATGAGACGAGCATGTATGCAAAATGAAATGCACATGATGACATGATAAAATGCAAATGATGACATGGCAAAGACGGCGAATAACTGGCGGACACCTGGCGCATCGGATCCGGGGCGTTACATCTACGCCTCCAGTATTCCTCCTCGGCCCGCAGCAACGCTTCGACTTGTCCTTCAAGGCGTAGCGCTGCACCCATTCTTGCTCAGAGAATGATCGCGTTGCCGCCTGGACATCGAGGAGTGCGATTTCTGCCAGTAGCCTCGTCCTGAGGACCTTGTCGTCACACCCCTGGTTCGCGCCCCACCCCTTTAGGCTTGCGCGGAGGCGTGCCCCCACCGTGATCCAGAACTCCATCGGGCCGCGTTGCTGGCCAGAGAGTTGGACACATCGCAGCCATCTCTCCCTAAAGATGGCGTCAAAGTCAGGGACCTCAAACCACGCGGTTTCGAAGAAGAAGCGCGGGCTACGTTGGATTCTATCTTCCCCGGAAGATAATATTAGACGCACATGGTCCGAACCGATCCTTGTTTCTGCAAGGAGCGAGCACAATGGGAACACCACTTCCCAGTCCGAAGACATGAAGGCACGATCCAGGACAGATCGCACCGGGGCTAGTTGCTTGTTTTTCCAAGTATATCTCGCGCCCGTTCTGGCCACTTCCCAAAGTGCCATAGACGCAATCACGTTGTTGAACATGGCCATCCTTGACCAGTTAATGTTGTCACTATTTTTATCAGCATCCGAACGAATCAGGTAATCGCCTCCCACCATGAGCGGGATCTGAGCAACAGCTAAATCCAGCACCTTGGCTTCAAGTTCTCCCAAGAACTCAGCCGAGCGGGAGTGATCTGCTGGTCCGTAAACTTGCACGATCACGCGGATTTTGGCCACAATAAAGAAAGTACCAACCTCCCAGGTCAGCACCTCATATGTGGCACGACAAAAACCAAGCAACATGCCACCCGAGTGTCCGTGAGCTGGGCTATGATGCCAAACAAAGCGCTCTAAAGGGTCAATAGCTAGGATATCTCGATGCCGGAACTCTGATTTGATCGTTTCCTGGAGCCCTACGATATCTATTGTCTCTTTCCTAATGTACTCCTTCAGTTGGATGCGCCGCCCCGAGTGACCAAAGCCACGGATGTTCCAAATTAGCGCTCGCATCTAAATGACACGATTCCAAAGGTGCACCCCCGAGGTGATCGCCTTGGCCACGCGCCTCACCTTGCCGCAGCGAGGCAAGGGGGAGCAGCAACCCCTGTTCCTGTATCCCCGTCGGGCTGGATCGCTGGCACCAGCGAGGACTCAGCCTCCAGTGCCAGGCGTTCCGCGTGTTGAGCAGCCGCCGCTTCCAACGCTGCTGCGCCACCTCCTTAGCACGAATCAACGAGATGAGCTCGGTCACCCCACCGTTGCCCATCGGTTCCACCCCACTCTCTCCAAGAACCTCGCCCATATGATCGTCCGAAAAGGAGTCTAGAATCATAAAACGCGGCATGGGATTACGTGAGGTTTCCAGGTTCTTCTGAGCTTGCAGTAGTTGGGCGCCCTGGAGCAAAGGAAGGTTGCCTTTGGCACCCTTGGCGCGCGCCTGACCCGCACAGGAGGCACCTGCCCCTCCACCACTGCCTTGGAGCGCTTGGCCTTCGGGATGGGCACGGATTGGGACATATCCTGCACGAGCGGAGCGGGGACAGGCACCGCCAGGGCCATCACCGCCTGGCGCGGCGTCGCCGGAGCCCCCAAGATCTCCGCAGCACTCCCTGCCTCCGCGCTCACCTTGTGCACCGCCACCTTCTTGAGCTGCTTCACCGTGCCGAGCTTGCTGCTGCTACGACCGCCTTGCGATGGAGAGAGCAAGGGGGAGGCAGAGAGTCCGCCGACACCGCGATGGGGGTGCACGCTTCACCCATCGGCTCCGCCAACTGTGAGGGGGCCACCACCGCCTCCATCCGCACTGGAGGAGACGTGACCTACCCCAGGTTGGAGCCGTATTGGTTCGGGATGGAGAGATCCATCTCCGACGACCCTCCTGCCAGGGTGTAGGATCGAAGAAGGTGAGAGTGTCTAGAGGGGGGGTGATTAGACTACTCGACAAGATAAAAATTCAGTCTTTTATCAAGGACAGATTTCGGCAGATTTTGCATAACACACACAAGTCAAGTAGCATACTACACATGCAATTCTAGAGTATGGGCAGCGGAAAGTAAATTGCACAAGTAGTAAAGAGAAGCGGAGAAGATCAAACGCAATTTGGAGACGCGGTGATTTTTCTCGTGGTTCCGATAGGTGGTGCTATCGTACTTCCACGTTGATGGAGACTTCAACCCACGAAGGGTAACGGCTGCGAGAGTCCACGGAGGGCTCCACCCACGAAGGTTCCACGAAGAAGCAACCCTGTCTATGCCATCATGGCCTACGCCCACGGAGGGCTAGCCTTACTCGGGGTAGATCTTCACGAAGTAGGCGATCTCCTTGCCCTTACAAACTTCTTGGTTCAACTCCACATCTCGACGGAGGCTCCCAAGCGACACCTAACCAATCTAGGAGGCAGCACCCTCCAAAAGGTAATAGATGGTGTTGATGATGATGAACTCCTTGCTCTTGTGCTTCAAATGATAATCTCCCCAACACTCAACTCTCCTCACTGATTTGGCTGTGGTGGAAGAAAGGATTGAGTGGAAAGCAACTTGGGAAGGCTAGAGATCAAGCTTCATATGGTGGGAGTGGAGCAACTTGATCTCAACACAAGGGTAGGTAGTTCTCTTCTCGAAATGTAAGGTAGGAGTGGTAGTTCTTTCGATGGCTCTCTCCACGAATGAAGAGGGGTGGAGGGTATTTATAGCCTCCACACAAAATCCAACCGTTACACACATTTGACCAATCTCGGTGGGACCGAAGTTGACAACTCGGTGAGACCGAAAGTTCAAATCATGTGAGCGTTGGGATTTTCAGTGGGACCGAAAATACAAACTCGGTTAGTCCGATTCGTGCAAAGACAGAGCTTGCCAATCTCGGTGGGACCGACTTCAACATCTCGGTGACACCGATTTGATGATGTATTCTGAAGCTTGGGAACTCAAGTTTGGTGAGACCGAGTTCGAATCGGAAAATCCGAGATTTCTAGGGTTTGGCTTTATGGCTGAGGTGGTTCATCTCGGTGTGGTGAGTTTGGAATATCGGTGGGACCGAGATTACTTATGAGTGTATATGGCGGTGAAAGTTCTTGATAGTTTAGGAGATGTATCACTAAGCACTTTGAGCAACCAGATCATCATCATAACCTCATCCCCTTTTAATAGTATTGGCTTTCCTATGGACTCAATGTGATCTTGGATCACTAAACCCAAAATGGAGTCTTGAGCTTTTGCCAATGCTTGCCTTAGCATTTGAGGGGTCCACCTCTTCAGTCCTTTTGCCATGCCAATGTGATTGAATTTCCTGAAACATACTTGATAAAAGCATTAGTCCAACCACAAAGTATGTTGTCATTAATTACCAAAACCACCCACGGAGCAAATGTGCTTTCAATCTCCCCCTTTTTGGTAATTGATGGCAACACACAAATTAAGACATCAAAGCTTACTGAAAGAAAGACAGAATTATCACGAAAGCTTTGACAAACATGTAGTACACAGGCTCCCCCTACAAGTGTGCAAGATTTTCATAAATTATGGTTTTGGACTACCACAAGCACACAAGAGAGAAAGGCAAGATGTGCTACATGCAGCTTGGCTATATGCATCAGAGCAGATGAAAAGAAGTGAGTGATAATGCATATGTGCATGGTGATTTCTTGCAAACAAGTATTCACAAGCAAGTCACCATCATGCACATTTTGCAGAGTGCATATACTTACCTTGAGGTTCCTTGGCATTGTACCTGAAGAAATAAACTTGGGAAAACAAGGTTAGATAACACAAGAGTATTTCTTCAACTAATTGCAAGAACATCAAGAGTACCAAGCCAGGGATGACATGTGTAAAGAGTGTCTCATATTGAGCACAAGCTTGAATCAGCAAACATGTCTCCGAAACTAAAAAGATTTTGAATGAACTCTGAGAGATTTTGCTTTCCATAAGATATCAATTGTGAAGGTTCCTCTCCCTTTGAGTTGTCTCAGATCAAGGGGTTTGATGGAAAGAGCAAAATCAAAAGAATGATGCCAAATGAAATATCCAATGTGGAACACGGCAAAGCTTTGATGTGATTCTCTCCCCCTTAAGGTAAGATTGCTCTTCTTCTCCCCCTAAATCTTCTCTTCTCCCCCTAAGTCTTTTCCCCCTTTGACATCAAGTGCCGAAAAGGACAGCAAACTAGGAAGGTCAGGGAAGATGGAAAGAAGTGGGATCCTTAAGAATCACAACAGGGCAATAAGAAACATGCATAGAGAATCATTGAGGGGAGCTGCAGAAGATGATATCCTGAAAGAAATAAATCGGTGACACCGAATTAAGATGGATCGGTGGGTCCGAAAGTCATGGACTTAGGGCAGATCCTTTTCGGTCAAACCGAAATATTTAAGTCGGTGACGCCGAGTTTAATTCCAAGGAAATACAGAAATAATTCAGCTCACTTTACAAGGAATGTTTCAAATGGTTTGCAATGAATTTGTAAATGATTTTCGAGGAATTGATCAGAGCCAAAAGGATATTCACAAAGACAGAAGAATAGAAATGAAAAAGATTCCTAGATGAAGTTTTTTTTTAAAAAAAAAGAAAACTCAAAGAGAGAACATAAGAGAATACAAAAACAAAACACTCCAAAACATATGTACTTCATCTAGATAGGGGTCGGCGACTAGGTCACCTATGTTTGAGTATTTTGACTTAGGAGTCAAATGAGAACATTTGATCATAGGTCATACTCATCGTTTAAGCACAAAATGGGGTTGCCATTTTTCGGTTAAGCATTTAATGTGATCACATCTTATGAAGCTGCTTGTACTCATGTCTTTGAGCAAAGCTCCTTAAAGATGTGAAGAACATACCTTGGGCTTGTTGTTGCTTTGCTCATGTAGGTGAACTTGATGTAGGTGCTCATTGAATGTGAAGTTGGAGCGCCGTTTCCACTTGTGTAGTTCATCTTCCTACATGGGTTAGGCAAGCAAGGAAATACTCAAGGATATCCAAGATGACAAGAGTGAAATACTAGATGTATAAGGTGTCAAAAAGGATAAGTGGAATTTTGTTCCTTGAACTCAACATCCCAAAGGGGTAGATACTTGGTCAATGACAAGATTACTCAAGATTTGAGTGTGTGGTAATCTTGTGGAATGTAGATCATCCAAGTACCTGCAAGGAGTTAGATGCAATACAAGGGGGCAAATGTGTCCAAGACATATGATCGTCATCATAAGAGAAGTATCAAGGATTAGTCAAGTAGGCTCATGCCTTGCATGCATCAATGGAGTTTTCACTCCAAGTTTGAAGCATCAATAATGTTCAACTCACTCCTTAAGCGACAAAACACCTTCTCATCAAGAGGTTTTGTAAATATATCAGCAAGTTGTTTGTCAGTACGAACATGCTTAAGATTGATGTCACCCTTGGCAATGTGATTACGAATAAAATGGTGACGAACTTCAATATGTTTCGTTCGAGAGTGTTGCACAGGATTGTGTCCAATCTTAATCGCACTCTCATTGTCACAAAGCAAAGGGACATGTCTCACATGTATCCCATAATCCTTAAGCGTTTGTGTCATCCATAACAACTGAGCACAACATGAACCAGCAGCAATATATTCTGCTTCGGCAGTGGATAATGATACCGAATTTTGTTTCTTGGAGGACCAAGATACAAGGGATCGACCAAGAAATTGACACGTACCCGAAGTTGACTTTCTATCAACCCTGTCACCGGCATAGTCCGAGTCGGAATAGCCAACAAGGTCGAAAGAGGCCCTCTTAGGATACCAAATGCCAAAGTTTGGTGTGTGTATCAAATATCTCACAATTCTTTTAACAGCTTTAAGATGACATTCTTTAGGGGCTGCTTGATATCGAGCACACATGCATACACTCAACATTATGTCGACGAGAAGCACAGAGATATAATAGAGAACCAATCATAGATCGGTAAACCTTTTGATCAACGGGTTCTCCATCTTTTGTCAAGTCATTATGTCCACTAGTAGGCATGGGGTTCTCATACCTTTGCTTTCTTGCATGTTGAACTTCTTGAAGAGATCCTTGGTGTACTTTGTTTGTGAGACAAAGGTACCCTCCTTAGATTGCTTGATTTGCAACCCAAGGAAGAATTTGAGTTCACTCATCATGGACATCTCATACTTCTCCGACATGAGCTTTCCAAACTTCTCGCTAAAATGAGGTTAGTTGAACCAAAGATAATATCATCAACATATATTTGGCACACAAATAGTTCACCATCAACCCTTTTCGTGAATAGCGTTGAGTCTATTTTTCCAATCTCAAAGCCTTTTTCAAGAAGAAAGCTAGTCAAGCATTTGTACCAAGCTCTAGGAGCTTGTTTAAGACCATAAAGAGCTTTGTGCAACTTGTAAACATGATTAGGCTTTTAGGATTCACAAATCCGGAGGTTGTTTCACAAATACTTCCTCCTCAATTTCACCATTTAGGAAAGCACTTTTAATATCCATTTGATAGAGAGTAATATCATGGTGATTGGCATAAGCAAGAAGAATGCGAATGGACTCAAGTCTAGCAACGGGGGCATAGGTCTCACCATAGTCCATACCTTCGACTTGTGTGTAACCTTGAGCTACTGAGGCGAGCCTTGTTGTGGATGACTTGTCCATCTTCATCTTGCTTGTTCCGAAACACCCATTTGGTTCCAATGACGTTTTGATCATCCTTGGGCTTCTCTACCAAAGTCCATACATTGTTCCTCTCGAAGTTGTGTAGCTCTTCGTGCATAGCGTTCACCCAATCCGGGTCTTCAAGTGCTTCTTCTACCTTCATAGGTTCAATACTAGAGATAAATGAGTAATGCTCACAAAAGTTAGCTAAGCGAGTTTTAGAGTGAGTGATTCTCCCGGAGTCGATGTCGTTCATCATTTGTTCCACGGGATGATTTTTCTTGACTCTTGCTCGGATTCGGGATAGCTTTTGTTGAGGTTGTGGCTGAGCTTCCTCATCATCCTCATCTTCCTCTTCTTCTTCATTGTTGTTGGTGTTGTCTTGAGGCGGTGGAGAAGGAGGTTGTGGTGGATCTTCTTGTTGCACTTCCTCATCTTGGTGAGTTCCACTTTTGGAAGCCTCCATGTTGCCTTGAGGTTCATCTTGCCGTGAGGTAGGGGGCTCCACATATGTAGATGAGGTACTCTCCTTCACTTCCATGGGACGGATCTTTCCAATAGATAAATCTTGAGTGGCTTCCGATGGGTCCTTGTCTCCTACATCAATAGGCATTTGTCTACTTGCGAGCCATTAGATTCATCAAACTTCACGTCTACCGTCTCTTCAACCTTTCGGGTGAAATTATTGTAGACACGGTAGGTGTGGGAGTTTGATCCATAACCAAGAAAAAAGCCTTCATGAGTTTTAGGAGCAAATTTAGACCGACGATGCTTATCAAGGATATAGCATTTGAACCAAAGACACGAAAGTATCCCACTTGGGGTTTGTTACGGTGAGGAGCTCGTATGAAGTCTTGCCGAGAAGCTTATGAAGATAAAGCCTGTTGATAGCATGACAAGCTGTCTCGACGGCTTCCCCCAAAAGTGCTTCGTGTCTTGTATTCATCAAGCATCGTTCTCGCCATCTCTATGAGCGTTCGGTTCTTCCTCTCAACAACTCCATTTTGTTGAGGAGTGTATCGTAGTCGAGAACTCATGTAGAATCCTTCCTCATCGAGAAAAGAGTCTACATTGGCGTTCTTGAACTCCGTTCCATTGTCCTCCGAACTTTCTTGATCTTCACCTCAAATTGATTTTGGGCCTTTCTGGCAAAGGTTTTGAAGATTCTCTGAACCTGCGATTTGTCATCAAGGAAAAATACCCACGTAAATCTGGAATAATCATCAACTATAACTAGACCAAAGGAGTTACCACCAAGGCTTTTGTAAGAATTGGGACCGAAGAGATCCATATGAAGAAGCTCAAGCGGTCTCCTTGTGGTCATGATGTTCTTCACGGGATGACTTCCACCTACTTGTTTTCCTGCTTGACAGGCACTACAAAGTCTATCTTTGTCAAAGAAGACATCTTTAACACCAAGAATATGATCACCTTTGATTAGCTTGTCTAGATTACGCATACCAACATGTCCAAGCCTTCTATGCCATAACCAACCTTTAGCGGGTTTAGCAATGAAGCAAGTTCTAGGTTGGGCTTTCTTAGTGAAATCAACAATATATAGATCACCTCTCACGGATACCGGTAAATACCATGTTATGATTGTCACGACGAAAGACTTGGCAATCTACTTCGGTGAATAGCACATTGAATCCAAAGTCAGCTAATCTAGACACGGAAAGTAAATTGTATCCAAGTGATTCTACAAGCATGACATTTTGAATAGAGCTATCATGAGATATGGCCACCTTACCAAGGCCAAGTACCTTACCCTTGGAGTTGTCTCCAAAAGTCACATACTTGCGTGGACCATCGTTCTTTGCAAGCTCTCGAAACATGTCTTCGTCTCCGGTCATGTGATCGGTGCATCCACTATCAAGAATCCACTCTTTTCCGCCGGATATGTAGTCTCTCAGATTTGCCATAAGATTGAGACTCTTCATGATCTTGTCTAGCTCGGTGTCCGAATCGGAGTAATCATCATCATGCTCATGCTCATCATCATATTGACCCATAGATTGTTCATCATCAACACCTAGGTCAATTTGACAACGACTTGCATTAGTTTTGTCAATGTGACAATAATCATCGGAATGCAATACAAGAGCATTTCTAATTAGATCATTGATAAGACAAGGATCACCCTTCTTTTTCATAAGATCACGAAGCTCAAAGAAGCATTTATCAAAGTTGGGATCATTAAAGCATCATATCAAATTCAATAGTCTTGTATAGAATTTCATCAAGACCTCTCAAAGAGTAGTCCGAGAAAGTTCTTCCAAGAACTTCCACATAGCATAAGCGCATTCAAAGTTTGTAACGAGCTTAAGCAAGTTGTCGGGTAACCCTCTAATGATAAGATTTACAGTTCTAAGGTTCTGAAGCAAATCAAGCTCTTCATCCATGGTAGGGTGCAAGGGGTCAAATGGAGGCACATATGGGGTTTCAACATATTTATGCAAGTTATACATCTTAAAGATAATAAGCATTTCAATCCTCCACGAGTTATAGGACACTCCATTAAGAATAGGCACTCTATGGCTAACACTCCCAAACGTAGACACGTCCATCTTCCTCCAATGGTGTGTAAACCAAAGCAATGGAGACCAATGCTCTGATACCAATTGTAGGATCGAAGAAGGTGAGAGTGTCTAGAGGGGGGGTGATTAGACTACTCGACAAGATAAAAATTCAGTCTTTTATCAAGGACAGATTTCGGCAGATATTGCATAACACACACAAGTCAAGTAGCATACTACACATGCAATTCTAGAGTATGGGCAGCGGAAAGTAAATTGCACAAGTAGTAAAGAGAAGTGGAGAAGATCAAACGCAATTTGGAGACGCGGTGATTTTTCTCGTGGTTCCGATAGGTGGTGCTATCGTACTTCCACGTTGATGGAGACTTCAACCAACGGAGGGTAACGGCAGCGAGAGTCCACGGAGGGCTCCACCCATGAAGGGTCCACGAAGAAGCAACCTTGTCTATGCCATCATGGCCTACGCCCACGGAGGGCTAGCCTTACTCGGGGTAGATCTTCACAAAGTAGGCGATCTCCTTGCCCTTACAAACTTCTTGGTTCAACTCCACATCTCGACGGAGGCTCCCAAGCGACACCTAACCAATCTAGGAGGCAGCACCCTCCAAAAGGTAATAGATGGTGTTGATGATGATGAACTCCTTGCTCTTGTGCTTCAAATGATAATCTCCCCAACACTCAACTCTCCTCACTGATTTGGCTGTGGTGGAAGAAAGGATTGAGTGGAAAGCAACTTGGGAAGGCTAGAGATCAAGCTTCATATGGTGGGAGTGGAGCAACTTGATCTCAACACAAGGGTAGGTAGTTCTCTTCTCGAAATGTAAGGTAGGAGTGGTAGTTCTTTTCGATGGCTCTCTCCACGAATGAAGAGGGGGTGGAGGGTATTTATAGCCTCCACACAAAATCCAACCGTACACACATTTGACCAATCTCGGTGGGACCGAAGTTGACAACTCGGTGAGACCAAAAGTTCAAATCATGTGAGCGTTGGGATTTTCGGTGGGACCGAAAATACAAACTCGGTTAGTCAATTCGTGCAAAGACAGGAGCTTGCCAATCTCGGTGGGACCGACTTCATCATCTCGGTGACACCGATTTGATGATGAATGTTCTGAAGCTTGGAAACTCAAGTTTGGTGAGACCGAGTTGAGAATCGGAAAATCCGAGATTTCTAGGGTTTGGCTTTATGGCTGAGGTGGTTCATCTCGGTGTGGTGAGTTTGGAATATCGGTGGGACCGAGATTACTTATGAGTGTATATGGCAGTGAAAGTTGCTGATAGTTTAGGAGATGTATCACTAAGCACTTTGAGCAACCAGATCATCATCATAACCTCATCCCCTTTTAATAGTATTGGCTTTCCTATGGACTCAATGTGATCTTGGCTCACTAAACCAAAAATGGAGTCTTGAGCTTTTGCCAATGCTTGCCTTAGCATTTGAGGGGTCCACCTCTTCAGTCCTTTTGCCATGCCAATGTGATTGAATTTCCTGAAACATACTTGATAAAAGCATTAGTCCAACCACAAAGTATGTTGTCATTAATTACCAAAACCACCCAGGGAGCAAATGTGCTTTCACAGGGTTTGCTCCATCCTGGGCTGCAGCGCACGAGCCGTCACTCCGCCTTGCTTAGTGATACCCAGCTTCTCCCATGCCGCCGTATCGATGGAGTCGTCCTCCATGCTTGCGTCGAGCTCCTTGTCGTCATCTTGGCCTCCGTCGCGCCCCGTCCCGTTCGGGCCCTTGCCATGGGGAGGAGGGGGAGGGAAGGGGAGGGTGGGCGCTGCAGGTTGCACCGGGGGGAGCTCGGGCTCGACGGAGATGTTGAAGCCATCGTTGTTGAACCAGATCTGGACCAAGCTACGGAGCTTGTGAGGATTGCGGCAGGCAAAGCGCATGCGAACCGGCCCGGGGCGGATCAGGGACTCCTCATCAACCTGCAGGGGGCGGCCGCCGCCATGAGCCGGTCGGAGCGCCGCTGCTTCAGAGGGACGCCACCCAGCTTGACCCATACCTTCGGCATCTACAGACCTTTGGGCGCGTCGAGGACCGCATCACGAATACCCACCATGAGATTATCGAGGGACAGGAAAAGCTTGCCGCTCCTTGTAGCCATTCGGAGCATCACTGGATCAGGAAACACCACTGAGAACGCACCACCATCCAGGGGAGCAATCTGCCAGTCCCAAGCACCCTCAAAAAGGAGCTGCAGCTCCACCTCCAAGATCTCCCTCAAGAGCGCACCGGCAGGCATGGATAGCACAGCCGTGTTGGCCCCCAGCAGGATCGGTGGCTCCTCCCTCGCATCCTCCGGGTACTGAAGACAAAAGAATCCCTTGCCGGAGATGGCGTGCCCCATTGTTTGCAGGAGCAGAGGCTTGCCGCGGGTGGCGCACTGAGCCAAGGTATGTCCCTCCTTGCTGCACACCACACACAGCGGCTGGAAGGTGCACATGTTCTGGAAGTGGCCGGAGCGGCCACACTTGAAGCACTCCAGGCCGTCGGCGTCTTTGATAGGGACCGGCGCCTCCTCCGTGCCCTTAGAGGAGCCAGGCATCTCGGATCTGGGCGGGAGTGGAGGCTTGGAAGCCGCCGCCCCGCAGGCTTGAGCTTCGGCTTCTTCGCATGCAGATCTCCGGCGCGGTCGCCGCCCTGAGAGGCCAGGTGCCCCTTGCGCTTGAGCTCGATCTCCTTCTTCTTGTACTCTTCCTTTTTCTTCTTCTTTCTCTCCTGCTCCTTCAGCCACCAAGCGGGAAGCGGCCCCCACCCGCCCTCGTCTCGGTGCGGCCGCAGTTGCGGTTCCGCGGCGGCTTCTCCCCCGGCGGTCAGACTTGGACCCCATCGACACCACCTCCACGAATGAGCGCAGCAGAGGCGCGGGGGGGGGGGGGATGGAGTGGGGAAGAGGAAGCGAGCGGAGTGGCCGAAACGCCGCACCTCCGAATCGGTGGCTGGAAAACCTAGTGAGGGATCTAGGGTTCCACGGGGAAGCCAAAGCCATTTATATGGCTACGCGGCGTGGGCAGGCGTGGGCTCGGCTACCACCTGTGGGCGGGCTAGGCCTCGAGATGGCCCCCTGCCTCACTAGGACAACACTTGTCTGGGCCGACACACTTGCCTGCCCTGCGATTGGGTCGCCTGGCGCCCCGGGAGCCCGGACCAGCACCGCCCCTGGCATGTCGCCCCCAACCCTAGGATGACCAACGCCCGAATCCGCCGGAGCTGCCGCCGCCGCAGGCACTACCCGCTCCAAGCGGAGCTGGCCCGGAGCTTGCTGCAGACACAGACCCGCGTCGGCGAAGTCCATGCTGCCCCGCCCCTCATGACCAGGAGACGCGCGTGGCCCCCTGCCCGCGGCGAGCGCATGCCGTCTTGCGCCACGGCCTCCGGGCGCAAAAGCACGCCGGCGCTCGGCCTTGAAGGAGCCCCCAAGCTCCTCCGCGGCGCAACAAAGTCGCCGATGGAGCACGCCGAACGGCCGCCCGCCGTTGACCCCGCCGCAGCGCCCACCTCCTCCTCCTCATCACAATCGAAATCCACATCGGCCAACGCCCAAAACCGGCTCCCCGACCAACCAGCCGCCCCCAAGGCGGGGCCGGCTGTCCGCCTGGACGCCTCCGTGGCCGCCGCCGTCCCACCTCCCTCCGAGGCCAGAGCGCCAGCGCCGGAAGTAGGGCCGGGCGCGGGAGAGACGCCCCTATCGCCAGAGCCGCCCGCAGGGGCAGTCCGTACAGGAGCCGTTGGGAACGCCATCTCGTTCATGGCTGTTTGTTTTAACCACGCAGTCGAGCGTATATGCAATGCAAGCTGACTTGATCAACACGAGTCGACCTCGCCTACGGCCTGTATGGAGTAATTATCGTAATTAATCACGGCTTGTAAGAGCATCTATCGCCGGAGTTGCCAATCCGACCGATCAAACCCCCCTACGCGCCCGGGAATGCCTACGGACGCATCGGAGCTATCTATCCTACCTTGTGTCCGGCATTCACATATCTCAAATCTGGTGTCTCAAATTCATGCAAGTGCATGCACGTTCATCATGCATGTCAATGTTACACGTAAATAACAAATATTGGTACCGAAAATACTAGTTTTTACATAAAATTTATTTTAAGTGCATAACTCAAACATTAGCTATTTGGTTTTCATTGTCGATCCACATATACTTCACAAGATCATTGAGTAGTTGCGCGTGCACATCATGATCTCGAAGATTCTGATGCATATGTAGAAATTTCATAACCTGAGTTGCATCTTAATATTCCGAGATTAGAACTCGTTCTCGAGGAGCTTCAAAATCATTGGTTTGGGTAACACCATCACCCTCATACTAGACAATCATATTCTGTAAATTAACACAACATGTCATCAGCTACCACAAAGTTTCTGATTCCCCCATCATTACAGCTTCATGAATAATTCCCTAACGAGTTTGAAGCACCCCAAATGCCCTCTCCACATCCTTCCTAGATGCTTCCCTACATTGTTGCAAAGTGGCTTTATTTTTTGCCCTATGATTCAGATATGGTCTTCACAAATGCCAACCACTGAGGATAGATGACATCGGGAAGATAATATCCCATGTTGTAGTCACGTCCATCGGCAGTGTAGTTGCTCGGCGTCAATCCCCAATTACAAATCCTCCTAAATACCGGAGATAGTTGAAGCACGTTGATGTCGTTGCAAAAACCCGGTATTTCAAAGAAAGCATGTCAAATCCATAAGTCATGTGATGCCACTGCTTCTAGTATGATGGCGGCCTTTTGTGACCTTGGTACATTCCCCGCAAATCTTTGTGGCAATTCTTCCATTGTCAATGCATGTAATTAATTGATCCGAGCATTCCAAAAAACCCTCTAGACTCTTCAATAGCGAACTACTTTTCTGTGTACTGCACATTTGGTTCTCTCTGATACTCTGCTCCAAACACCTGCATCACAGCGCGACCAAACTTGAGAGGGGTCTTCACGCGTGTGCCCTCCCCCATCCTGACCATCTCACGAAGGGCATCTGCGGCAGTACCAATTGGAAGCATCCTCAAAGCAGCCGTGCACTTCTGCTTGGTAGAGAAAGAGAGTTGTCCACGGCAATCCCTTGTGAGCTTTAAAGTAGTCGTCGTGGGCATCCACTCCTTCCACAATGCGCAAAAACAATGGTTTCCGCATGCGAAAATCATGACGAAGCCATGGATCATCCGGGAAAGCAGGATTGGGAGCCAAGTAGTCCCTATACATTAGCTTTGCTCCGCATACCCTATCCGATTGATCACTCTTCTCCCTTTGATTGAGCCCTTGAAGTAGAGAAGATGCTTCACTTCCCTGTCCATTTCCTCTTGCATAGTTATGACCATGATCATGTCCACTTCTTCGTCCGAATTCGAGGAATCGAAGAACACATCTTCAATAATTTGATCAAGCTCTGTCAGTCCATACTCCTGGTCTGACGAAGCATTGGCATCCATCATTTTCCCTAGTAAAATCACAAAGAAAATTCGGCCAAACAATGTGTCGAACACATCAAGCGCAAGGAGGATACAGAGAGTTGCCGGACGTACCGCGGTTGCGTCCGGCCTGAAGCCGACGTCCCCGTGACGAGGACGGGCAAGAGGACTGCTCTGCTGGAGCTGGCGACGCAAAGGCTAGGAACGAATGCGGATTGCACATGGCGGTGCAACTACGAGACAGACAGCGCGGAGTAGAAGAAGAGAGGAAATACGTGGCGGATGTGCCCGAACGCCCTCGTATCTGCCCCATATTTGGGCTGGATATGAGGGGTGCCGGTCAGCCCGGGCGTTTGATGCCCATTTGAGGCGCCCGTCCGAGTCAAATAGTCGTGACCGGTCAATGACCAGGCGGGCTACCCGGGCGTATGAGCAGGATCGGGCGGGCAAAATCTATGGCCCTGTGTAAAACTAAAAAATAGGGTCGTACTAAAAAGTTAAACTAACGAGCAATTATAATATGTGTGTGTGTGCACGTGCGCATGTGTGTGTGTGTGTGTATCTCACAAAAATGAATATAGATGCAATTAAAGTTATATAGTAGCATATATCAATTGAAGATTATGTGTCAAAGTTTTGCAATTGGACCAACCGTCTAACTCACCTAGTTCCGAGTCCTCTCCAGTTGAACCGCTACACTATTAGTGTGGTCTCTAACGAAGACACGAAGTAATGATTCCTGCTGAAAGAACATGCGGTGCCCCCATGTTTGGTTTTGGTAATTAATGACAATCTGTATGGACTAATGGTTGCATTGATTTATATTTGAAGAGTTTGTTCTTAGGCTTTTCTTGAAGTCCATGTGTTGGTTTCAAGGAGTTTATTAGTTGACCAAGGTGCTATTAAGGAATTACCCAAAGATTGGTCATGTGAGTGTCGAGCTTATTGCAAGCATGTCTTGAAGAAGAAGATTGTGTGATCATTCATGTTTACCTTCAAGACATCATCCAAATGAAGAGAGTTGAAAAGATTCAAGGTTGATCAAGACTAAGTCAAGAGTGAATCAAGTTGATCAACTCACAAAGCATAGAAGATGTACCAAGAGGGATCAAGTGATCCCATGGTATGGTAAGAATTGTCCATTGCACTTTGTGTACTAACACATGGTCTATGTGATAGTTTTATGTGGGTTAGGTACGTGTCTATGGGCTTGCATCAAGAGGAAGATATCATACAACCCATGAAAAGGATGACATCAATTGGTTATCATCGTCAAGATTGCCGTGTGCAAGTTCAAGTGGAGCATCACGAAGAGATCAAGTGCTTGAATGTTGCCATCCATTGTGGTGTCAATGGACTTGTGAAGATGTGCCGAAGAGTGGCTCACCCATAGTGGACTATGGGGAGCAATCATCTAGTCTTCATTGAGCCAACACAATCAAAAAAGATGGTCCAAGTTGAGGGAGTCAAGATCATCATCATCTAGCTCAAGTGGACCATGTGCAAGGCAAAGGTTTGCCCTTGATAGGTTATATATTTTACCGGTCTCGTGGTGGTAGTTGGGAGACCGGGTTATAGGATCGTTTGCCGTACTATCAAGGGGGGCTCTCAAGTTGGTAGCTTGATCGTATCGTTAGTAGAGAGCTCAAACCATTGCATCCTTGCATCACGTTTCTTGGTTCTTGTTTGGTTCTCTTTGTAAGTCTTAGATCTTATGGTCATCTTGATGACAAGCTTGAGTTCACCGAAAATGGAGTTCGCATGTGTCTTCTATGATGTTTTCGGTGTTGGAGGTTTTATCGGTCTTATCCGAGGAAGGGTTCTCACCATTTTCTTATGGGAGTTTTCTCATTTGCTTCTTATTGATATTTCTATCAATATTGTGTTAGCCCATGTCATTAGCTTTCCAACAAACTTGGTTTCGTTGAATTCGGAGGCCGTTTGCAGAAGTTGTGGTTGTTTTGATAAAGGCTGCAACTGTACTACCGCGGCTAGAGCGGATGTAAATTTTTACTACCGCTCCAGAGCGGTACTACTGCAGCTCTTGAGCCGTAGTACCGCTCCAGAGCTGTACTACCGCGGCTCCTGAGCGGTAGTACCTCTCCGGACCAAAATCTCGTGTTTTGCTCAGCGGAGGTAGGCACGAAAGTATTTTTTTAGTACCGCTCGCAACCAGTAGTACCGCTACCATTTGCGGTAGTACCATGAGGACGAGCGGTAGTACCACTCCGGCGGTTTTACTGGCCTTTCGCCTCTTTGCTGTTGTTTTTCAAAGGGGTACTACCGCCCTACCACTCCTTGGAGCGGTAGTACCGCTCTGTGCGGGCTGTGAGCATAACAGTTGGATTTTTCCCCACCTATAAAAGGGGGTCTTCTTCCCCATTGAACCTTATCCTTTGAGCTCGTGTTCTTCCCCCATTGTTGACCTTCTTCGAGCTTGCTAACTCTCAATTCCTGCATGGATTCTTGCTAATTTTTGAGGGAAAAGAGAGAGGAGATCTAGATCGAAATTTCCACCAATCAATTTCTCCTCTATGTGAGGGGAACCTCTTGGATCTAGATCTTGGAGTTCTTAGTGTTCTCCTTTTCATTCTTCCTCTCATTTTCCTCCCTAGCATTTGTTGCTTTGGTGGGATTTGAGAGAGAAGGACTTGGGCACTCCGTGTGCCCTTGCCATTGCATTTGGTGCATCGATTTGAGTTCTCCATGGTGATACGTGGAAGTTACAAGTTGAGAAGCTTATTACTTAAGGGTGCTTGGTACCCTTGAGCTTGTTCCTCTTGGGAGCTTGGGCGCCCTAGAGGGTTGAGGTCACCTCGGAGCCATATTCCTTTGTGGTGAAGCTTCGTGGTGTTGTTGGGGAGATAGTGAAAGGATCGAGATGGACCTAGAGGGTGGGTGAATAGGTACAATTACAAATTTTAATTATTACTTAGCAATTTTAGGCAATAATGCGGAATATGAAGGTAAACCTAACAATTGCAAGTAAGTACTAAGTACTAAGCAAGTAACACAAGCATATAAGTAAGCAAGCACAATATGATGTAAGTAAGTGCAACGAGACAAGTAACCACAAGTAGAGAGTTAGGGTTAGGAATAACCGCAACTCCGGGAGACGAGGATGTTGTTGGGGAACGTAGCAGAAATTCAAAATTTTCTACGCATCACCAAGATCTATCTATGGAGAAACTAGCAACAAGAGAGAGGGGAGTGCATCTTCATACCCTTGAAGATCACGATGCGGAAGCGTTGCTAGAACGCGGATGAGGTAGTCGTACTCGTGGCGATTCAGATCGCGGTCGATTCCGATCTAAGCGCCGAACAACGGCGCCTCCGCGTTCAACACACATGCAGCCCGATGACGTCTCCCGTGCCTTAATCCAGCAAGGGGAGAGGGAGAGGTTGGGGAAGACTCCGTCCAGCAGCAACACGACGGCGTGGTGGTGGTGGAGGAGCGCGGTACTCCAGCAGGGCTTCGCCAAGCACTACGAAAGTCGAGGAGGGAGAGGGGTAGGGCTGCGCCAAGAGTAAGTTCATCTCGTGTGTTTTGCAGCCCCCAATACCTCAAGTATATATAGGGGAAGGGGAGGGGCTGCGCCCCCATCTAGGGTTCCCTCCCCAGGGGTGGCGGCAGCCCCCAATACCCATCTAGGGTGCGGCCAAGTGGGGAGAGAGGGGGGGCGCACCTAGGATGGGCCTTAAGGCCCATCTGGACCTAGGGTTTGCCCCCTCCCACTCTCCCTGCGCCTTGGGCCTTGGTGGGGGGCGCACCAGCCCACCTGGGGCTGGTCCCCTCCCACACTTGGCCCACGCAGCCTTCCGGGGCTGGTGGCCCCACCTGGTGGACCCCCGGGACCCTCCCGGTGGTCCCGGTACGTTACCGATATCACCCGAAACTTTTCCAATCACCAAAACGGGACTTCCCATATATAAATCTTTACCTCCGGACTATTCCGGAACTCCTCGTGACGTCCGGGATCTCATACGGGACTTCAAACAACATTCGGTAACCGCGTACATCTATTCCCTATAACCCTAGCATCATCGAACCTTATGTGTGTAGACCCTACGGGTTCGGGAACCACACAGACATGACCGAGACAACTCTCCGGCCAATAATCAACAGCGGGATCTGGATACCCATGTTGGCTCCCACATGTTCCACAATGAACTCATCGGATAAACCACGATGTCAAGGATTCAATCAATCCCGTATACAATTCCCTTTGTCTACCGGTATAGTACTTGCCCGAGATTCGATCGTCGGTATCCCGGTACCTTGTTCAATCTTGTTACCAACAAGTCTCTTTATTCGTTCCATAACACATCATCCCGTGATCAACTCCTTGGTCACATTGTGCACATTATGATGATGTCCTACCGAGTGGGCCCAGAGATACCTCTCCGTCACACGGAGTGACAAATCCCAGTCTTGATTCGTGCCAACCCAACAGACACTTTTGGAGATACCCGTAGTGCACCTTTATAGCCACCCAGTTACGTTGTGACGTTTGGTACACCCAAAGCATTCCTACGGTATCCGAAAGTTGCACAATCTCATGGTCTAAGGAAATGATACTTGACATTAGAAAAGCTTTAGCATACGAACTACACGATCTTTGGGCTAGGCTCAGGATTGGGTCTTGTCCATCACATCATTCTCCTAATGATGTGATCCCGTTATCAACAACATGCAATGTCCATGGTCAGGAAACCGTAACCATCTATTATCAACGAGCTAGTCAACTAGAGGCTTACTAGGGACATGGTCTTGTCTATGTACCCACACATGTATCTGAGTTTCCTAACAATACAATTATAGCATGGATAATAAACGATTATCATGAACAAGGAAATATAATAATAATAACTAATTTATTATTGCCTCTAGGGCATATTTCCAACAGTCTCCCACTTGCACTAGAGTCAACAATCTAGTTCACATCGCCATGTGATTAACACTCATAGGTCACATCGGCATGTGACCAATATCCAAAGAGTTTACTAGAATCAGTAATCTAGTTCACATCACTATGTGATTAACACTCAATGAGTTCTGGGTTTGACCATGTTATGCTTGGGAGAGAGTTTGTAGTCAATGGGTCTGCAATATTCAGATCCCTATGTATTTTGCAAAACTTTATGTCATATCGTAGATGCTGCTACCACATTCCACTTGGAGCTATTCCAAATTGTTGCTCCATTATACGTATCCGGTATATCTACTCAGAGCTATCCGGATAGGTGTTAAGCTTGCATCGACGCAACTCTTTACGTTGAACTCTTTATCACCTCCATAACCGAGAAACATGTCCTTATTCCTCTAAGGATAATTTTGACCGCTATCTGGTGATCCACTCCTCGATCACCTTTGTACCCTCTTGCCAGACATGTGGCAAGGCACACATCAGGTGCGATAGTCAGCATGGCATACCGTATAGAGCCTATGACAAAAGCATAGGGGACGACCTTCCTCATTCCTCTTTCTTCTGCCGTGGTCGAGCTTTAAGTCTTAACTTCATACCTTACAACTTAGGCAAGAACTCCTTCTTTGACTGATCCATCTTGAACACCTTCAAGATCATGTCAAGGTATGTGCTCATTTGAAAGTGCTATCAAGCGATTTTGATCTATCCTCATAGATCTTGATGCTTAATGTTCAAGCAGCTTAATCCAGGTTTTCATTGAAAAACACTTTTCAAATAACCCTATATGCTTTCCAGAAACTCTACATCATTTCTGAACAACAATATGTCAACAACATACACTCATCAGAAATGATATAGTGCTCCCACTCACTTCTTTGGAAATACAAGTTTCTCATAAACTTTCTATAAACCCAAAATCTTTGATCATCTCATCAAAGTGTATATTCCAACTCCGAGATGCTTACTCCAGTCCTTAGAAGGATTACTAGAGCTTTGCATACTTGTTAGCATCTTTTAGGATTGACAAAAACTTCTAGTTGTATCACATACAAACTTTCCTCAATAAAATCATCGAGGAAACAATGTTTTGACATCCTATCTGCAAGATTTCATAAATACTGTAGTAACTGCTAATATAATTCCAACAGACTCCTAGCATCGCTACGAGTGAGAAAGTCTCATCATAGTCAACTCCTTGAACTTGTCGGAAAACAACTTAGCGACAAGTCGAGCTTTCTTAATGGTGACACTTACCATCATTGTATGTCTTCCTTTTAAAATCCATCTGTACTCAACAGCCTTACGACCATCGAGTAGTTCTTCCAAAGTCTATACTTTGTTTTCATACATGGATCCTCTCTCGGATTTTATGGCCTCGAGCCATTCGTCAGAATCCGGGCCCACCATTGCTTCTCCATAGCTCGTAGGTTCATTTTTGACTAGCAACATGACCTCCAAGACAGGATTAAGTACCACTCTGAAGTAGTACGCATCCTTGTCGACCTACGAGGTTTGGTAGTGACTTGATCCGAAGTTTCATGATTACTATCATTAGCTTCCACTTCAATTGGTGTAGGCGCCATAGGAACAACTTCCTGTGCCCTACTACAGACTAGTTGAAGTGATGGTTCAATAACCTCATCAAGTCTCCACCATCCTCCCACTCAATTCTTTCAGGAGAAACTTTTCCTCGAGAAAGGACCCGATTCTAGAAACAATCCCTTTTGCTTCCGGAACTGAGATATGAGGTATACCCAACTGTTTTGGGTCTCCTATAAAGATGCATTTATCCGCTTTGGGTTCGAGCTTATCAGGCTAAAACTTTTCACATAAGCGTCGCAGCACCAAACTTTTAAGAAACGACATCTTAGGTTTCTCTAAACCATAGTTCATATGGTGTCATCTCAACAGAATTATGTGGTGCCCTATTTAAAGTGAATGTGGTTGTCTCTAATGCCTAACCCATAAACGATACTAGTAATTCCATAAGAGACATCATGGTATGCATCATATCCAATAGGGTGCAGTTATGATGTTCGGACACACCATCACACTATGGTGTTCCAGGCAGTGTTAGTAGTGAAACAATTTCCACAATGTCTCAATTGTGTACCAAACTCGCAACTCAGATATTCATCTCCATGATCATATCATAGACAGTTTATCCTCTTGTCACGACGATCTTCAACTTCACTCTGAAATTACTTGAACCATTCAATAATTCAGACTTGTGTTTCATCAAGTAAATATACTCAGTATCTACTCAAATCATTTGTGAAGTAAGAACATAACGATATCCACTGCGTGCCTCAGCATTCATTGGACTACACACATCAAAATGTATTACTTCCAACAAGTTGCTTTCTTGTTCCATTTTACTGAGAACGAGGCTTTCAGTCATCTTCCCATGTGGTATGATTTGCATGTCTCAAGTGATTCAAAATCAAGTGAGTCCAAACGATCCATCTGCATGGGGTTTCTTCATGCGTATACACCAATAGACATGGTTCACATGTCTCAATCTTTTCAAAAACAAGTGAGTCCAAAGATCCATCAACATGGAGCTTCTTCATGCGTTTTTACCAATATGACTCAAATGCCAGTGCCACAAGTATGTGGTACTATCATTACTATATTATATCTTTTGGCATGAACAAGTGTATCACTACGATCGAGATTCAATAAACCATTCATTTTAGGTGTAAGACCATTGAAGGTATTATTCAAATAAACGGAGTAACTATTATTCTCCTGAAATGAATGACCGTATTGCGATAGACATAATCCAATCATGTCTATGCTCAACGCAAACACCAAATAACAATTATTTAGGTCTAACACTAATCTCGATGGTAGAGGGAGTATGCGATGCTTGATTACATCAAGCTTGGAAACACTTCCAACACATATCGTCATCTCACCTTTAGCTAGTGTCCATTTGCTCCGTAGCTTTTATTTCGAGTTACTAACACTTAGCAACCGAACCAGTATCTAATACCCTGGTGCTACTGGGAGTACTAGTAAAGTACACATTAATATAATATATATCCAATATACTTCTATCGACCTTGCCAGCCTTCTCATCTACCAAGTATCTAGGGTAGTTCTGCTTCAATGACTGCTCCCCTCATTACAGAAGCACTTAGTCTCGGGTGGGTTCAAACTTTGGGTTTCTTCACTAGAGCAGCAACTGATTTGCCGTTTCGTGAAGTATCCCTTCTTGCCCTTGCCCTTCTTGAAACTAGTGGTTTCACTAACCATCAACGATTGATGCTCCTTCTTGATTTCTACTTTCGCGATGTCAAACATCGCGAACATTTCAAGGATCATCATATCTATTATAGTTCATCATGAAGCTCTAGTAGCTTGGTGGCAATGACTTTGGAGAAACATCACTATCTCATCTGGAAGATTAACTCCCACTCGATTCACGTGATTGTTGTACCCAGACAATCTGAGTACAAGCTCAACGATTGAGCTTTTCTCCCTTAGTTTGCAGGCTGAAACTCGTCGGAGGTCTTATACCTCTTGACGTGGGCACGAGCCTGAAATCCCAATTTCAGCCCTCGAAACATCTCATATGTTCTGCGATGTTTAGGAATCGTCTTCGGTGCCGCAACTCTAAACCGTTTAACATTACTGAACTATCACATAGTTATCAAAACGTGTATGTCAGATATTCGCAACATCCATAGACGACGTTCGAGGTTCAGCACACCAAGCGGTGCATTAAGGACGTAAGCCTTCTACGAAGCAACGAGGACAATCCTTAGTTTACGGACCTAGTCCGCATAATTGCTACTATCAACTTTCAACTGAATTTTCTCTAGGAACATATCTAAAACAGTAGAACTAAAGCGCGAGCTACGACATAATTTGCAAAAACCTTTTGACTAAGTTCAGGATAATTAAGTTCATCTTATGAACTCAAACTCAGATAGACATCCCTCTAGTCATCTAAGTGATACATGATCCGAGTCAACTAGGCCGTGTCCGATCATCACGTGAGATGGACTAGTCATCGTCGGTGAACATCTTCATATTGATCGTATCTTCTATACGACTCATATTCGACCTTTTGGTCTTCCATGTTCCGAGGCCATGTCTGTACATGCTAGGCTCGTCAAGTCAACCTAAGTGTATTGTGTGTGTAAATCTGGCTTACACCCGTTGTATTCGAACGTTAGAATCTATCACACCCAATCATCACGTGGTGCTTCGAAACAACGAACCTTCGCAACGGTGCACAGTTAGGGGAAACACTTTTCTTGACATTATTGCGAGGGATCATCTTATTTAAGCTACCGTTGTTCTAAGCAAATAAGATGTAAAACATGATAAACATCACATGCAATCAAATAGTGACATGATATGGCGAATATCATTTTGCTCCTTTTGATCTCCATCTTCGGGGCTCCATGATCATCATCGTCACCGGCATGATACCATGATCTCCATCATCATGATCTCCATCATCATGTCTCCATGAAGTTGTCTCGCCAACTATTACTTCTACTACTATGGCTAACGGTTTAGCAATAAAGTAAAGTAATTACATGGCGTTGTTCATTGACATGCAGGTCATACAATAAATTAAGACAACTCCTATGGCTCCTGCCGGTTGTCATACTCATCAACATGCAAGTCGTGATTCCTATTACAAGAACATGATCAATCTCATACGTCACATATCATTCATCACATTCTTTTTTTTGGCCATATCACATCACATAGCATAACCTGCAAAAACAAGTTAGACGTCCTCTAATTGTTGTTGCATGTTTTACGTGGCTGCTATGGGTTTCTAGCAAGAACGTTTCTTACCTACACAAAGCCACAACGGTGATATGCCAATTGCTATTTACCCTTCATAAGGACCCTTTTCATTGAATCCGATCCGACTAAACTGGGAGAGACTGGCACCCACTAGCCACCTTATGCAACAAGTGCATGTCAGTCGGTGGAACCTGTCTCACGTAAGCGTACGTGTAAGGTCGGTCCGGGCCTCTTCATCCCACAATGCCGCCGAATAAAGACAGGACTAGTAACAGTAAGCAAATTGTACAAACCATCGTCCACAACTACTCGTGTTCTACTCGTGCCAGGAATCTATGCAATAGACCTAGCTCATGATGCCAGTGTTGGGGAACGTAGCAGAAATTCAAAATTTTCTACGCATCACCAAGATCTATCTATGGAGAAACTAGCAACGAGAGAGAGGGGAGTGCATCTTCATACCCTTGACGATCGTGATGCGGAACTGTTGCTAGAGCAGCAGCACGACAGCGTGGTGGTGGTGGAGGAGCGCGGTACTCCAGCAGGGCTTCGCCAAGCACTACGAGAGTCGAGGAGGGAGAGGGGTAGGGCTGCGCCAAGAGTAAGTTCATCTCGTGTGTTTTGCAGCCTCCAATACCTCAAGTATATATAGGGGAAGGGGAGGGGCTGCGCCCCCATCTAGGGTTCCCTCCCCAGGGGTGGCGGCAGCCCCCAAAACCCATCTAGGGTGCGTCCAAGGGGGGAGAGAGGGGGGCGCACCTAGGGTGGGCCTTAAGGCCCATCTGGACCTAGGGTTTGCCCCCTCCCACTCTCCCTGCGCCTTGGGCCTTGGTGGGGGGGGGGGGCGCACCAGCCCACCTGGGGCTGGTCCCCTCCCACACTTGGCCCACACAGCCTTCCGGGGCTAGTGGCCCCACCTGATGGACCCCCGGGACCCTCCCGGTGGTCCCGGTACGTTACAGATATCACCCGAAACTTTTCCGGTCACCAAATCGGGACTTCCCATATATAAATCTTTACCTCCGGACCATTTCGGAACTCCTCGTGACATCCGGGATCTCATCCGGGACTCTAAACAACATTCGGTAACCGCGTACATCTATTCCCTATAACCCTTGCGTCATCGAACCTTAAGTGCGTAGACCCTACGGGTTCGGGAACCACGCAGACATGGCCGAGACAACTCTCCGGCCAATAAACAACAGCGGGATCTGGATACCCATGTTGGCTCCCACATGTTCCACGATGATCTCATCGGATGAACCACGATGTCAAGGATTCAATCAATCCCGTATACAATTCCCTTTGTCTACCGGTATAGTACTTGCCCAAGATTCGATCGTCGGTATCCCAATACCTTGTTCAATCTCGTTACCGGCAAGTCTCTTTACTCATTCCGTAACACATCATCCCGTGATCAACTCCTTAGTCACATAGTGCACATTATGATGATGTCCTACCGAGTGGGCCCAGAGATACCTCTCCGTCACACGGAGTGACAAATCCCAATCTTGATTCGTGCCAACCCAACAGACACCTTCGGAGATACCCATAGTGCACCTTTATAGCCACCCAGTTACGTTGTGACGTTTGGTACACCCAAAGCATTCCTACGGTATCCGGGAGTTGCACAATCTCATGGTCTAAGGAAATGATACTTGACATTAGAGAAGCTTTAGCATACGAACTACACGATCTTTGTGCTAGGCTCAGGATTGGGTCTTGTCCATCACATCATTCTCCTAATGATGTGATCCTGTTATCAACGACATCCATTGTCCATGGTCAGGAAACCGTAACCATCTATTGATCAACGAGCTAGTCAACTAGAGGCTTACTAGGGACATGGTGTTGTCTATGTACCCACACATGTATCTGAGTTTCCTATCAATACAATTATAGCATGGATAATAAACGATTATCATGAACCAGGAAATATTATAATAACTAATTTATTATTGCCTCTAGGGCATATTTCCAACAGATGTATGCCGATGTTCACTCCCTTGGAGGGAAGCTAGTCACCGTTAGAGAGGTGGATGTTACCACGAAGGCACACCAATGCCACGAAGGCTCACCCTATTCTCCCTTTGAGACAACACCACGAAGGCGTTTCTCAACCACTAGTGCACTACTAGGGAAAAGCCTAGCAGCAGCTGGGTTTAGCCCTCTCGATGGCTGGTGCGGCGCTACTAATAAGGCGCTACAACTAACGTATAGCGATGGCGGCGTGTTGACACACGCCATGCTACACATGAATCTTCTGGCGCTCTTTAGAAAAGGACGCTACTGATATTATCTGCAACGCCGTTTACAGGTAAGCGCTACTGGTAAGTCGGCGCTACTGCTAAATCCCCCCCTCGCTACTACTAGTTTTATTAGTTTTTTTTCCTGCAGATTTGTTTTTTATTTGTTTTGCATTTGAATAGGCTTTATACAATAATCTTTAGCATATCATCCACATACAAATGTAATCATAGCATATACATACAATTAGTCTCATCAAATCATGTCATCATCATAATCATCATCCAACACAAAGTGGTCTCTCGTCATCAATCTCGAAAATAGCAATACAAGTCTCGATTACTTGCAAATACATCGTCATCCATCTAAACAATGATATACACGAGAATAGCTATCACTTTGAGTACATGAGTTTGTATCCCTCTCTCGCATTAGTGTGAACCTAAACTAAATCTGCGTGTCGCCGAAACCGAAAAACGGTACACTGGGCACGACACTCCGCCACTTGTCGTATATATACTCTGGCGTAGCACTTCTTCGCCATTTATGATCTATGCACCTGCATCGTCACATGAGTCGATGATATGCAACATATATAGTTGAGCAACACAAAGAGACAGACTTGGCAAAATAGAAACAACATATCATAAGCATAAATAACAAAGTTCATCATACCCAAATGACCTAACTAGAGTGATTTTAAGCTAGTCGAGGAGGACGGTTTAATTACATCACAAATAAAGTTTCACCGTGCATAACTCAAAGTTTTGTCATAAAAGAAAGTATGGACTAAGCGGACACATTGTCATATATGGACAATCACTCCATCATGTCGTGCCATCCATCCAAGTCGGGAGATAGTCATCGAGCTTAGTGAAAGGCTTCATGTCGAGATTTGAGAGGCTATCCATGTTGGACGTATTCCGCGACATTTGTCCTTCGCATGGAACATCCCTATTTTTCCGACGACCTCATTCATGATGATTTGGGCAAGTTCGCGCTGGATGTTATAGAACTCACCTCGAAGTCGATGATCCTCGATATCTCCTATGTCCTTTGCCCATTGCAGAATATGGGCATCGCTAGATCTAGGTGCCATGTGAAGGTTCTAGTGATCCCGTCGGTACTCCAGCATGTGGTGTAGGACATAGAATCCATCATTAAGGGAATCGTTCGGTTGCTGGATGCAGCAGAAGTCGGTCTTATGGCTGAAGGCGGGCCTGCCGCCCCTTCTCTTCTTGTCCCTAACCTCTCCACCCCTTGCTTGGTAGTAAAACATAGCACTGTCGAGAACATCTTTGATGTGGGTGTAATCCTTTTTGTGAATCTTCTTCGACGTGTCCAAGTAAAGAGCGTGGGAGAATCGGGGGTAGAGGATGATGAGGACGGCGTGCCCGCCGCTGCGCAAAATAAGTACACCTCAAATTAATTAGCCTCCACCGTGCAAATGAATTATTGAAATCGAAGGAAGGATAGCAGCGCAGATGACTTACACGGGATGATAAGGCACGAGAATCGCCTCCTTGTCCTTATTGGCGAGCATGAAACTGACGATGTAATCCCTCGCGTATTCACGATGCTGTGCACAGACTCCCAAGAAGGCCTAGTGCATGTAGTACGGGTCAGCAACACATATATGAGCTATCTGCTCAACCCCAATGATGTAGCTCATGTGCAAGGCATAAAGGCGGACAAAAGTAAAATCCAGCTTCTTCACGTGAAACATGTCGAATATGTAATCGAATCGGAGGAAGAACTTATCCATGGGGAACCCCTTGACGTCACGACATTTGCTGCGGGCGTTAACCACGTAGAGTGGGTATCCCGGATCTTCGAGGCGATGAGGCCTTTCTCTACCCGCACACATCGTCATGAAGTCTCCTTAGATCGCGAATCTGGCCCGTGGCGCTGTTTGGTAGGATTGGTCGACCGGGGATATGCCATTTATCCGCATCGGGATATCTACGGTCCGGCCGAGGCTCTTTGGCGGCTGGATCATAGAATCAGCTTTTTGCCTTTCTCGCTCTCTTCGAGCTTCTTTACCACCGGATGGTCGTCAATAACACGCTGAGGCGGTAATTCAGGCACCGACTCATGATGCTCAAACCACGAGGAGGCGCCAATATAGACATCTTGTTCAGCGCCATCGTCATCCTCATCCTCATCCATGGCGGCGTCATCAGCCTCTAATGGAGCCACCCGCTTACCCGTCGCTATCACCCAACCCGACACCCGACGCTAATTGGGTAGGTGGGGTGTTGATGTTCATACCTTCTTTGAGGCTGCGTGCTCGTGGGTGTGCTCGGCCGCCTCGAGCAAGCAGACTCTTTGGCCACAACAGGACCCACCCATTGCAACAATCACCAAGCCGCTGCGGGGTCTCGTCGTCATCCCCACTAGTATTAGAGGCAAATTTCGTGGCCGGTTTGACATCGCCACGGAAACCTTGAAGACGTTCGGTGGGATCGACCGGCTGTGGAACAATGGTTCCTTCGGCTCCATTATCGTCCCCTTCCCCACGTCCACCTTCTGTTTGCCGATGGTGTACAATATGGTGCACGGGGTTTCGTCGGCCTGCAAATAAAAGTCTTTGACGTGAGACATCCGAAAGGCCACGAAAACGGGAGATTATACATTTATATTGAAGGGGGCTGGTGTGGAAGATACCGTGAGGGCCTCGAGCTCAGCCAAAGAGGAGGCACCACCGAGCACGTCCGGTGCGGGAACCGGTGTGGGGAGCAAAAGGGAGCAGTCAAGGGAGCAGTAAAAGGGAGCAGTGCGGGGAGCGGTGCGGGAGCATGTGCTGCCAAGAAGTCGCAAGGGAAAGTCCTCTGCATTTTTTGGATTTTCCCTTGTCCAAGTGTGAACGCCCGTCACCAAGGAAGTAGATATATCTGCAATCGCTGTTTTGCGGCAGCTACCGCTGTTGCGATTGCTCGAGATGATTTCTTCTCAACCGCAATCTCAACCTTCTTGTCGATGCTTTCTTCAGTTAACCTACGTCTTTCCTTTTTCTCCTCCGTGGTCTCACAGTAGTACTTCTTCCACGTGGCTCCGTCTCCGACACCGTGCACGCGTCCATAGACGGTCGAGTATCCACCGGTTGTCGTTTCAATATGTTCAACGCCCGGTTGAATGGGGTGTCCCACTTGGGCCTCGCCAATGCCTCAGACGGCGAGTCGCTTTCGGCCGCAATCCGGTGTTGCCCTCTCTGCAAAAGGCACAAGGATCGTTTACAAATATGACTAACGTGTGCAGTCGAATCGATCAGAAACTAAAATTACCAGCAGTCTCATGAACTCCGTAATGGTGGTGTTGTCTCATAAACCTTCTTGATGGGTCCCAGCGGTGGCGGGCCCTCGGGGCGTGGCGCTCTGCGGACGGTGAAATCTGCCAAGGGGTCTGGGATGCCCAGACTCGCGGCTTCCGCGTCCTCCTTGGCCCATTTGGACCTCTTTCCGCCGTAACCACGGCTTCCGAGGTGGTGGGTCCCAATGTTCCTATTTTGAAGCCCCTTCATGTACTTAGACTTTTCTTTGGCAGCTTCGGCCTCGCAAGCCTCCTTGACTATTTGAAACTGCTCTTCCCTGATTGTCGGACTATCCTTTACAATCTTGGAGTAGGGTTCCCCGTCGTTGATCTTTGCTTTCACTCGATTTATCCAGGCGGCCAACGCGTTGCTAAACTTGGTCATGGCGTGTTTGTTTATCTTCTTCATTGCCGGGTCATTATGCGGATCTTCATAATCCTTCTCATTCCGCCCGGAACAAGAATATCTGGTGAAACTTCTTGAGGAGGAGCTCCTCATATTTTCTATCTTCTTTAGATTCTCATCGTTGATGGTGGCGGTTGTCCGTATGATGCAGCCTATTTGATTGCCGTAGCACGCGCGCGCTTCCTCGGGCGCCTTTGGCTCAAAATTGCCGTTGTCCACCTCCGTGACCACCAGTCTAGTAGTCCTGAGTTTGTTAGGAACCCGTTGCCTCTTTGCTTTCGGTTCTACACCGGCTCCGCTCCCCGAGGCAGCACCGGTCTCAGCGCCGGTCTCGATGCCGGTCTGAATCTCAGCGCCGGTGTCAGTCTCAGCACCGGTCTGCGTGTCGGTCTCAGCACCGGTCTGCGTGTCGGTCTCAGTCCCCGATGCCACCGGTGGGCCCAGCAACAACATCTGTTGATCGTCGGTAAAGCTAAAAAATTCGTCTGCCGCCCGGTAGACGTCGTCGCAATCACCAGAACCCTGTCCTTCATCGTTGCTAGCCATGTTTCCTATGATTAAATCTAGTCAATTAATTCTAGACCTAATAAAATGAATAATGACATAAAAAAGGACTATTGTTTTGCAGGAATGTTGACTCCTTCCTGGTGTGGCAAATCCCGGGCACTCGATATGTCCTAGTTTGTAGCACAAGTCATGCGAAATTCACGGAAATTTCGCATGACCTTTGCTAAAAGTGGACAAATCGAGAACCTAAAATTTGCCGGAACAGAAATGAATCAACATTCCGGCAAAACATAGGCACTCAGTATCATTCCCTGGAAACAACAAAGCCACCACTTGGGCACAATCGAACAACTTCAATGAAAAGATATAACATGACCACTTCAATGAAAAATAAAATTTGCCTAAATTCTTTTCCTTGAAAAATAGTGGTCTTTTGAAAAATCAAAAACCTTTGTCAATCTACTTAACCTAGCTTCTTAATCCAACGAACCTAATTAACCTACCTATTTTAAGGAAATATGCCCTAGAGGCAATAATAAAGTTATTATTTATTTCTTTATTTCATGATAAATGTTTACTATTCATGCTAGAATTGTATTAACCAGAAACATAATACATGTGTGAATACATAGACAAACATAGTGTCACTAGTATGCCTCTACTTGACTAGCTCGTTTATCAGAGATGGTTATGTTTCCTAGCCATGGACAAAAGAGTTGTCATTTGATTAACGGGATCACATCATTAGGAGAATGATGTGATTGACTTGACCCATTCCGTTAGCTTAGCCTTTGGATCGTTTAGTATGTTGCTATTGCTTTCTTCATGACTTATACATGTTCTGTAACTATGAGATTATGCAACTCCGTTCACGGAAGAACACTTTGGGTACTACCAAACGTCACAACGAATCGGGTGATTATAAAGGAGTACTACAGGTGTCTCGAAGGTACATGTTGAGTTGGCGTATTTCGAGATTAGGTTTTGTCACTCCGATTGTCGGAGAGGTATCTCTCGGCCCTCTCGGTAATGCACATCATTATAAGCCTTGCAAGCAATGTGACCAATGAGTTGGTTATGGGATGATGCATTACAGAACGAGTAAAGAGACTTGCCGGTGACGAGATTGAACTAGGACTTGGATACCGACGATCGAATCTCGAGCAAGTAACATACCGATGACAAAGGGAACAATGTATGTTGTTATGCGGTTTGACCGATAAAGATCTTCGTAGAATATGTAGGAGCCAATATGGGCATCCAGGTCCCGCTATTGGTTATTGACCGAGAATAGTTCTAGGTCATGTCTACATAGTTCTCGAACCCGTAGGGTCCGCACGCTTAAGGTTTCGATGACAGTTATATTATGAGTTTATGAGTTTTGATGTACCGAAGGAGTCCGGAGTCCCGGATGAGATCGGGGACATGACGAGGAGTCTCGAAATGGTCGAGACGTAAAGATCGATATATTGGACGACTGTATTCGGAGTTCGGAAGGTTCCGAGTGATTCGGTATTTTTCGGAGTACCGGAGAGTTACGGAATTCGCGGGAGAAGTATTGGGCCTTATTGGCCCTGGAAAGAGAGAGGGGCTGCCTAGGGCAGGGCGCGCGCCCCATGGCCTAGTCCGAATTGGACTAGGGGAGGGCCGCACCCCTCCTTCCTTCCTTCTCTCTTCCCTTCCTTGTCTCCTACTCCTAATACATGGAAGGACTCCTAGTTGGACTAGGAAAGGGGAATCCTACTCCGGTGGGAGTAGGACTCCCCATGGCGCCCTCCTAGGGCCGGCCTCCTCCTCCCTCCCTCCTTTATATACTGGGGCAGGGGCACCCTATAGACACACAAGTTGATCTACGGATCGTTCCTTAGCCGTGTGCGGTGCCCCTTCCACCATATTCCACCTCGGTCATCGTCGTCGGAGTTTAGGCGAAGCCTGCGCCGTAGAACATCATCATCATCACCACGCCGTCGTGCTGACGGAACTCATCTCCGGAGCTCGGCTGGATCGGAGGCCTGAGATCGTCATCGAGCTGAACGTGTGCTGAACTCGGAGGCTCCGTACGTTCGGTGCTTGGATCGGTCGGATCGTGAAGACGTACGACTACATCAACCGCCTTGTGCTAACGCTTCCGCTTACGGTATACGAGGGTACGTGGACGAACACTCTCTCCTCTCGTTGCTAGATCATCACCATGATCTTGCGTGTGCGTAGGAAATTTTTTGAAATTACTACATTCCCCAACAGTGGCATCCGAGCCTAGGTTTTATGCGTTGATGTTATATGCACGAGTAGAACACAAGTGAGTTGTGGGCGATATAAGTCATACTGCCTACCAGCATGTCATACTTTGGTTCATGGTATTGTGAGATGAAGCGGCCGGACCGACATTACGCGACGCTTACGCGAGACTGGTTTCACCGTTACGAGCACTCATGCTTAAAGGTGGCTGGCGGGTGTCTGTCTCTCTCACTTTAGTTGAACCGAGTGTGGCTACGCCCGGTCCTTGCGAAGGTTAAAACGGAGTCTATTTGACAAACTATCGTTGTGGTTTTGATGCGTAGGTGAGAACGGTTCTTGCTTAAGGTCGTAGCAGCCACGTAAAACTTGCAACAACAAAGTAGAGGACGTCTAACTTGTTTTGCAGGGCATGTTGTGATGTGATATGGTCAAAACGTGATGAGATATAAGTTTTTGTATGAGATGATCATGTTTTGTTGAAGTTATCGGCAACTGGCAGAAGCCCTATGGTTGTCTCTTTGTTGCATAAGATGCAAGTGCCAAATAATTGCTTTACTTTATCGCTATGCGATAGCAATAGTTGCAAGAGCAATAGTTGGCGAGACGACCATGTGACGACACATTGATATAGATCAAGATGATGAAGATCATGGTGTCGTGCCGGTGACGATAAAGATCATGACAGTACTTTGGAGATGGAGATCAAAGGCGCAAGATGATCATGGCCATATCATGTCACATATTTTGATTGCATATGATGTTTATCTGTTATACATCTTATTCTTGCTTTGATTGACGGTAGCATTTTAAGATGATCTCTCACTAATTATCAAGAAGTGTTCTCCCTGAGTATGCACCGTTGCCAAAGTTTGTCGTGCCCAGACACCACGTGATGATCGGTGTGATAAGCTCTCGTCCATCTACAACGGGTGCAAGCCAGTTTTGCACACGCGAATACTCGAGTTAAACTTGACGAGCCTAGCATATGCAGATATGGCCTCGAGCATGGAGACCGAAAGGTCGGCGTGAATCATATAGTAGATATGATCAACATAGTGATGTTCACCATTGAAAACTACTCCATCTCACGTGATGATCGGTCATGGTTTAGTTGATTTGGATCACGTGATCACTTAGATGACTAGAGAGATGTCTATCTAAGTGGGAGTTCTTAAGTAATATGATTAATTGAACTTAAATTTATCATGAACTTAGTCCTGGTAGTATTTTGCAAATTATGTTGTAGATCAATAGCTTGCGTTGTTGCTTTCATATGTTTATTTTGATATGTTCCTAGAGAAAATTGTGTTGAAAGATGTTAGTAGCAATGATGCGGATTGGATCCATGATATGAGGTTTATCCTCATTGCTGCACAGAAGAATTATGTCCTTAATGCACCGCTAGGTGACAAACCTATTGCAAGAGCAGATGCAGACGTTATGAACGTTTGGCTAGCTCAAAAGGATGACTACTTGATAGTTTAGTGCACCATGCTTAAACGGCTTAGAATCGGGACTTCAAAGACGTTTTGAACGTCATGGACCATATGAGATGTTCCAGGAATTGAAGTTAATATTTCCAGCAAATACCCGAGTTGAGAGATATGAAGTCTCCAACAGTTTCTAAAGCTAAAAGATTGAGGAGAATCGCTCAACTAGTGAGCATGTGCTCAGATTGTCTGGGTACTTCAATCGCTTGAATCAAGCGGGAGTTAATCTTCCAGATAAGATAGTGATTGACAGAATTCTCTAGTCACCATCACTAAGTTACTAAAACTTCGTGATGAACTATAGTATGCAAGGGATGACGAAAACGATTCCCGAGCTCTTCGTGATGTTGAAATCGACGAAGGTAGAAATCAAGAAAAAAAACATCAAGTGTTGATGATTGACAAGACCACTAGTTTCAAGAGAAGGGCAAAGGGAAAGAAAGGGAACTTCAAGTGGAAAGACAAGCAAGTTGTCACTCCTGCGAAGAAGCCCAAAGCTGGACCATAGCCTGAAACTGAGTGTTTACACTGCAAAGGAAATGGTCACTAGAAGCGGAAATGCCCTGAATATTTGGTGGGTAAGAAGGATGGCAAAGTGAACAAGGGTATATTTGATATACGGATTATTGATGTGTGCCTTACTAGTGTTTATAGTAGCCCCTGAGTATTTGATACTTGTTCGGTTGCTAAGATTAGTAACTCAAACAGAGTTCTGAGAATAAAGCAGAGACTAGTTGAAGGGAAAGTGACGATGAGTGTTGGAAGTAGTTCCAAGATTGATATGATCATCATCGCACACTCCCTATACTTTTGGGATTAGTGTTAAACCTAAATAAATGTTATTTGGCGTTTGCGTTGAGCATGAATATGATTTGATCATGTTTATTGCAATATAGTTATTCATCAGAGAATAATTGTTGTTCTGTTTACATGAATAAAACCTTCAATGGTCATACACCCAATGAAAATAGTTTGTTGTATCTCGATCGTAGTGATACACATATTCATAATATTGAGGCCAAAAGATGCAAAGTTAATAATGATAGTGCAACTTATTTGTGGCAATCGCCGCTTAGGTCATATCGGTGTAAAGCGCATGAAGAAACTCCATAAAGATGGATTTTCGGAATCACTTGGTTATGAATCATTTGATGTTTGCGAACCGTGCCTTTTGGGCAAGATGACTAAAACTCCGTTCTTCGGAACAATGGAACGAGCTACTGACTTATTGGAAATAATACATACTGATGTATGCAGACCAATGAGTATGAAGGCTCGTGGCAAGTATCGTTATTTTCTGACCTTCACAAGATGATTTGAGCAGATATGGGTATATCTACTTGATGAAACATAAGTCTGAAATAGTTGAAAGGTTCAAAGAATTTCAGAGTGAAGTGGAAAAATCATTGTAATAAGAAAATAAAGTTTCTGCGATTTGATCGCAGAGACGAATATTTGAGTTACGAGTTTGGTCTTCAATTAAAACAATGTGGAAGAGTTTCACAGCTCACGCCACCTGGAACACCACAACGTTATGGTGTGTTCGAACGTCGTAACCGCACTTTATTGGATATGGTGCGATCTATGATGTCTCTTACTGATTTACCAATATTGTTTTGGGGTTATGCATTAGAGACAGCTGCATTCACATTAAAAGGGCACCATCTAAATCTGTTGAGACGACAACATATGAACTGTGGTTTAGCAAGAAACCCAAGTTGTCGTTTCTTAAAGTTTGGGGCTGCGATGCTTATGTGAAAAAGTTTCATCCTGATAAGCTCGAACCCAAATCGGAGAAGTGCGTCTTCATAGTACACCTTCTATCACAGATCCGAAGGCAAGATATTCGTTGCTAAAAATGGATCCTTTCTAGAGAAGGATTTTCTCTCGAAAGAAGTGAGTGGGAGGAAAGTAGAGCTTGATAAGGTAATTTGTACCTTCTCCCAAATTGGAAAGTAGTTCATCACGGAAATCAATTCCAGTGATTCACACACCAATTAGTGAGGAAGCTAATGATGATGATCATGAAACTTTAGATCAAGTTACTACAAAACCTCGTAGGTCTTCCAAAGTACAGTCCGCACCAGAGTAGTACGGTAATACTGTTCTGGAAGTCATGTTACTAGACCATGATGAACCTACGAACTATGAGGAAGCGATGATGAGCCCAGATTCCGCGAAATGGCTTGACGCCATAAAATCTGAGATATGATCCATATATGAGAACAAAGTATGGACTTTGATTGACTTGCTCGATGATCAACAAGCCATGTTAAATAAATGGATCTTCAAGAGGAAGACGGACACTGATAGTAGTGTTACTATCCACTAAGTTCGACTTGCTGCAAAAGGTTTTCAACAAGTTCAAGGGGTTGAATACGATGAGATTTTCTCACTCGTATTGATGCTTAAGTCTGTCCGAATCATGTTAGCAATTGCCACATTTTATGAAATCTGGCAAATGGATGTCAAAACTGCATTCCTTAATGGATTTATTAAAGAAGAGTTGTATATGATGCAACCAGAAGGTTTTGTCAATCCTAAAGGTGCTAACAAAATGTGCAAGCTCCAATGATCCATCTATGGACTGGTGCAAGCATCTCGAGTTGGAATATACGCTTTGATAAGTTGTTCAAAGCATATAGTTTTATATGGACTTACGATGAAGCCTGTATTTACAATAAAGTGAGTGGGAGCACTACAGCCTTTCTGATTAGTATATGTGAGTGACATATTGTTGATCAGAAATGATGTAGAATTTTTCGGCAAAGCATAAAGGAGTGTTTTAAAGGAGTTCTTTAAAAGGAAAAGACCTCAGTAAAAGCTACTTACATATCTATTGAGATAGATCAAGACGCTTGATAAGATTTTCAATGAGTACATACCTTGGCAAGATTTTGAAATAGTTCAAAATGGAACAGTCAAAGAAAGAGTTCTTGCCTGTGTTGCAAAGGTATGAAATTGAGTAAGACTCAAATCCCGACCACAGCAGAAAATAGAAAGAGAATGAAAAGTCATTCCCTATGCCTCAGTCATAGGATCTATAAAGTATGCTATGCTGTGTACCAGACGTATTGTATACCTTGCTCTGAATTTGGCAAGGGAGTACAATAGTGATCTAGGAGTAGATCACTGGACATTGGTCTATCCTTAGTAAGAACTAAGGAGATGTTTCTCGATTATGGAGGTGATAAAAGAGTTTGTTGTAAAAGTTACATCAGTGCAAACTTTTACACCGATCCGATGACTCTAAGTCTCAACCTGGATACATATTGAAAGTGGGAGCAATTAGCTAGAGTAGCTCCGTGCGAGCATTGTGGACATAAAATATTTGCAAAATACATACGGCTCAATGTGACAGACCGTTGACTAAGCTTCTCTCACGAGCAAAACATGATCACACCTTAGTACTCTTTGGGCGTTAATCACATATCGATGTGAACTAGATTATTGACTCTAGTAAACCCTTTGGATGTTGGTCACATGATGATGTGAACTATGGGTGTTAATCATATACAAGATATGAATATTGGTGTTAAATCACATGGCGATGTGAACTAGATTATTGACTCTAGTGCAAGTGGGAGACTGAAGGAAATATGCCCTAGAGGCAATAATAAAGTTATTATTTATTTCCTTATTTCATGATAAATGTTTATTATTCATGCTAGAATTGTATTAACCGGAAACATAATACATGTGTGAATACATAGACAAACATAGTGTCACT